>VZTH01012664.1:265528-284173 GCA_013397815.1 Aleadryas rufinucha
GCCTGGAGCACCTCCTCCCCCTCCTTCTCCACTGACCTTGGTGTCTCCATGTTTTTTCCCTCACATGTTCGCACCTCGTCCTCTTCTCTGGGTAGAAGAAAAACTGTGAGTGCTTTGTTTTTATTTTCTTCTTAAATCTGTTATCACAGAGGCGTTACCAATGTCTCTCATTGGCCCGGTTGTGGCCAGCAGCATGTCCATCTTTCAGAGCCATCAGGGCCTGGCTCTGCCGGACATGGTGGAAGCTTCCAGCAGCTTCTCACAGAAGCCACCTCAGTGGCCCCCCTGCTACCAAAAACGAGGCCGTGCTAAACCAACACAATTCATTTAATGACAGTTTTCCCACACTTTTCAACTGTATGTGATGAAGACTGTTCAATGTAATGGATTTTTCTGAGAAAATAATGAAATACTGCTAATCTGACCTGAGTGCTTTGAGTATCCAGATTAGATTTATAATGTGACACAAACCAATTAACCTGGTTTTACTCTGAACTCATGAAATATGAATTATGCCAAAGTATTTTGAATAATTGAATAATGGATGTGACTTCTAGCAATATGAAGTACAGGCAAATTATTTGTGTTGGAGGGAAAAAAGGCCGAAGGCTGCAGGCACTGTTCTGGGATTTTTGCTGTCCAGCCTAGTTTTTGGTTCACTAACGATACAAATATTGATTAATGAGTTCAGTAAAGATGTGACAAAGCTGTTGGTGCTACCTCATGTTTGTTTTCCCTTTTCATGATACATTGAGCAAGATACAGAATCTTATCCAAAAGATTGTAAGTGATAAAAAACATTACAGTCATGGGAGAAATGTACTGTAAATGGCATCTTTTAGCTGTGATTTCTGCCTTCCATAAGCAAGTAGTGATTGAATCTACTAAATGAGAGAAGGTTGCTGTGCCAGTTAGGGTATTATTGAAATGGATTTTGACATAGACTGTTGCCTAAACAATCAAAGATGTCAGCAGAAATAGGACACTGGGTATAGAATGTATGTATCCAGTCTGTACAGTGTTTAAGCAACTTGAGGGTTTTTTCCTTGTGACTCCTGACTATAAGCATTTTCCTAGTCTATGGTTTTGGCATCTGCAATTAGCGTGGCTTGACTTTGTTCCTTTGTTGAAAAACAAAAAATCATACGAGTCCCCAGAATATTGGAATGAGAACAGAAGTTAGTCTTATAGCCAAGTTAAGCTTTGTGAAAACAGAAATAATGTGGAAGTATGTGAGTGAAAAAAAAGGGGAAACAGAAGGAGCTTTTGAGAGGAGAAGTATCTCAGAATATAGTTAGAGTAACTGTGGTACTGTATACCTGGGAAAAAAATGGGATGTGCTGATTAAAGAGAAAGTGCTGCGGTCCTTTAATCCCTGTGGTTAGCTTCACCTTAGGTATTGTGTCCCTGCTTACAACAGGGCTGCTCACATAGTTGGATATTATTTATTTTGAGTAGCTGCTTCAAAGCACAGCCTTAAAAAAGGCAAGTGAGTTGTGAGGGGTGTATATATGCAGAGAAATTCCAAAGAGTGCTTTTTAAAACAATCCCAAAGGGCAGAAGCAGAGTTAGGTACATGGAGTGCCACCTAGGCCATGTGACAGTGTTAGCCTTTCTCTCTCCCAGGTGCACTCAACACTGGTCATAGGGGATCTAAAAGTACTTATGACAAATCCCTTTGTGCCACAGCTGCCCAAGTTTGCTAGGCTAAATTTACTCTTAAACCAAGGCTCATCTGGCTCCTGCCTTCTCCTACCCCCATCTCTGCGCATGCTTTTTACTGTTATTGCCATTTTTAATGTGTGGCTCCAGGAATGGGCTGAATCCTTCAGCTGAATCAATCTCACACCACTGAATGGGGTGGTCCAGCAGGGAAGTTGGCTGGTGTGGATGAATGCATGCTGAGCAGTGCTGCCATCTGCATTTCATATGATGCGCGATTCATGGGCTCTTCTGGAAAACTGGTTCTGCTCCTTGTAGGCAAAGGGAATTAGGAATGCTGTAAAATACTTTCAGTCTTTTTATTCTTTTTGTGTGTTTGGCACAGTGGGAAAAAAGGTGAATGACGGAATTGTGTTGCATTTCTGTAAGCAGTAATAGCTTTTCAAAAAGAATGCAGCTGGAAGTATTACGTGGCAAAATCATGGTACAAAAAGATTACTTATGTCAGATGGGTTTGTGTTGCATTCTCTTAATTGCTACCAGAGCCACGATATATAAAGTCTCCAAAACATCTGGAAACATGGAGACATTATCAACAGAAAATGCTTAATAACATATATAAACACAGCTTTTTATTAAACTCTGGTGATTTTTCTAGCAGGATTAAGATCTCCTTCACATCAGCAAGTGAGAAGCGCATGAGGTATATCATTAGCAAGTTGCTGCTACTTCCAGATCTTTTTTGGGGCAAATCTGTTTTCATCATTATCTTGGTCTAATTATATTCTGCTGATTGGTGGCTTGTGAAGAGAAGGTTTCTTCTTTATTTTCTTTGTGTGAGTTCTATACTCCTTTAGCAGCCTAGAGATGGAAATTTTTTCTGGAGCACTGTGGTTTTCCTTTCTCCCAGCTTTGCTCCTGGTGGGTGGTTGTTGGAGTGGTGCCTCTGGGTCAGGGTATGTGTTCTTAAGAGACATCAGTCTTTCAAAGGATTGTGGACAGACTCAAATAAAACTTATACAGGCAAGATTTCATTAAGAAGTTTCTTTGCAGACAAGCAGAACCGTAAAAATACATTCATTTCAGTGGAACTCCTCATTCAAAATCCCTCAGCTAAGAGAATACTGAAATGGTGGAATAGGCAAATGTGTTTCTTGCCCAGTTCTTGTGATCTCTCTGTTGCTCCCTTGGGAGCCCAGATGCAGCTGTCAACACCCAGGAGAAAGCCACAGCTTAGGAATGTTTCTAACCAACTTCCCAGTCCTGCCATTTCTCCTGTAAGCTCCTGCCAGGAAAGCAGGAGATGACACATCAACACCTCCTACTGTGGCAGTCTCTTATCAATCCTCCTGGTGACTCCATCCGTCACTTATATCCCAAGGAAACTAGCAGAAGCTCCTCCCCCGGCCACTTAAGATGATACTATATTTTGTGAATGCAGGACCTGGCAGTGTGTATTACAATCTGGAGTAGTCTTTTTCTTTATAATAATTAGCTATCTAATTGCATGTCCAAGCCCTGCTGGTGCATTTGCATTTGTACATAATTAGGATTTATTTGAAAACATGCTGGTTTAATGGTTTGTCTCCATTTTCTGCAAATGAAATTAGAGATAAATTTAATTTGAAGTAATAAAGTTAAAACAAACAAACAAAACCCACCAAAACAAACACCAATCAAAAATAGAACAAACAAACAAACAAAACCCCCATAAATTAAATGGAACATATTGATCAGTCCCAACTCATGCAGCACTGGCTTCTGCGAGCTTTCATCATTGAGGATTTGCCCTGAATCCTGTTGAACTCACCTGAGTAATATTTACTCTCTCAAGTAATAGCTGGAAGCACATTGTGGACCTATTAAAAATGTACCATATTTGTAATAAACCTGCAGAACTAAGTACCAATTGCAGGTACATACCTGCCCAATAATTTGTTATACCCAAATTATATCCCACAGTATCTGCCTTTTTGTCTAAATGCCAGCAATCTCATTTGTCTTGCTCCTAGCCTGGATGCTTAACAAAGATTAGACAGAATAACAAATGGTATCATTATCTTTCTAAATGAATATAATGGAGAGAAAATAAAATTAGGAGTGAGGCAGGAAATTGTTAATATGTTTATGGAATTAATGTTATTGCATTAGTGAAAATAGGTTTTCATCTACTTCTAACTTTTCTTTCAGTTGCAGCAGTCATTTGAGTAAAGCAGGATCAAGATATTACTGGCTTTTTAAGTTGTTCCTATGCAGTTGCAGGCAGGCAGATATTACTTTGATAAGGAAGAGATCAAAGATAGGTATATTATCATAAAGGAAGAGTACTCTGAAAGTTCAGTCGTGATTTGCCATTCCAGATGCTCTGGTTAAAGATTCATCTGTAGAAGTTACTGGGAAAGTACAGAATCATAGAGTCGTTAAGGTTGGAGAAATGAATGGTAATATGTATTACTTGGTTGTGTTTATGTTCTTCCTTTGTTCCTTTTCTCTGGGGAAAAAGGCTTTATGTTTGAAAATTCACTAATGCTTTTCATAATTTTCCTTTTCATAATTTTTTTACAACTGTGTCAGTAGGGGGGATTTTTGCTAGGAGTCTGGAAAACCCCTCTGCATCTCTAGCAAGATGCCACAACTGTTCTGCCACTGTTTCTCCTCTGCTTCCACAAGCTGCTTAATTTGTAGTGTGGAAATATTCCCATATATTTTTATGTGACATTATACATAGGGTTAGACCTTATAGGATGCTTAAAATGTATGTTTTGAAAATACTACCTTTTGGCTTTGTGGCTTTTATTTTGTTTTTAAATTGTGGGCAACATCAGCCCAGAACTAGATTGTTTATGAAATAATATTGCCCACTGGTGGTGAAAGAAGAGGCAGATAGAGTGTTTTATGTCATGGTGACAGCTTTCAAAGCAGCTCATTCCAAGCATTTAGTCCAGGAGGAAAAAGCATTAGTGTGTGCCTGAAGGAATTTAATGCTACAAAACCTACATGTAAGTTCATATTAGAAAAGATTACATACATTGAACGAAACGGTTGATGATCTTAAGGAGATTCAATTTCAATACTGAGCCTCTGAGAGCAGGTACAAAGAATGTGATGTTGCATGTGCCCCACTGTAATTATGGCATTCAGAAGTCCCCTAGTAAAGAACATAAAAATGGCACCAAATGTTTAAAGAAGCAATTTTTTTTTCTGGTTGCAAAACAGTCAGAAATTAAGAAATGGTAATTTTGAAAGTGTTTTTCCAATACGAGTCCTGCTGCCTTGTGTGGCTTGTGTTCTGGGTTGCCACTACATCTGCATATGGAGGAAGGAGGGTTTATGAGCCATTCATTTCATGCATTTCTTAGCTTCTTAGTGATGACAGCCTTCCTGATGTTCTTTTGTGTAGGTCTTGAATTGCAGCTGCCTATGATTTTAAAGGAAGAAATTGTGATGAGGCATCCACTTGATGTCTTTTGTTACTCTTCAGGGCCCTCTGTCCTTGGCTGAGAGAGGAGCTGGTGGCAAAAGTTGCTGTCCCTGAGAGGCACCGTAGAGCCTCTGGGGGATGTTTGCTGGAAGACAGCATGGCAAGATGCCACAATGACTCCTCCTCCAGGCACCTGGTAGGAGAAACTGTCCAGTTCCCTAACCTGGTCATTTTTGGTGTCCCCTAATTATTCCTGTCCCATCGTTTTTCCTGATGCGTAATGAAGCCAAGTCTTTCCTAGTGAGGCTCCCAGCTCTCTTCATGGTCTTTGTACCCAGATGGAATCCTAGTCTTGTTCTCCAGCCTCATGTTTTACATCCAGTTGTAATGATACCGGTCTGTCTAACCTGGTTTTCTCCTCTCCCAGTTTACATTTACCCATGGAGGGCTTACCCTTTCATGCAGAGCAAGGCCAGCCCCCTTCTCCCAGCTGCTATCCTGGCAGATCTGCCTCCCCCCTCCTCTTTTATGGACCCATTTTCCACATTCTATTTTAGTTTCTCATCAGCGGTTTGGTTGGGTTTTTTTAAAATCACTCTTCAAAATGAGAGGCAAGTAGTTATTTCAGAATGACTTCTATGGCAGTGACTCTGACACTGGATAATCCTCCAATAATCAACATTTGGAAGCAACATTCTTGGCAGAGATTTGATAGTAGAAGTGTGAAGTCTGGTGGTGTTTCAGTGGTTCCGTGGATTCTCACTGCAGTCCTTCCTGCTTGATCTGGATTTAGAAATACCGGAGCAGTTAACATTCCCGAGGTTATTGGCTGTGTCCAGATGTAAAGAGGGAAAGTAAATATGAACAGGGATGTAATGTGCAATACGAACAATTTGCTTAGAGCGAAGCGATCGTTCTGCTGTGTGCTGGATTAATTGGCAACATCTTGGTGTATCCAAACTTGGATTTCAACAAATGGAGAGAGAAAGAGAAAAGAAGTTTGTGAAAAATGAGTGCTTCATGCATTTATAGTTGCATGTGGTCTGTGATTGCTAAGGTTAACAGCTGCTCATTTTATTTTTGCTGATTTTTCAATCATAAAATAATATCCTATTCCAAGCGGAGGGTTTTAGGAAAATACTGGAACAGATGAATAATATTAGCAAGTTACTTACTGAATATAATAGAGGAGGTATGCATTTCAATGTATTCAGTTTTGTGGGATTATGGAGTTGGCATAGCATTAAAATGGGTCCTTACTGTTAAGCTATCAGACACTGAAAATGACTGCATGTCATATTATTATTTATTTGATTTCTAATTTGGTTTTAGACAAACTTTATTACCCAAATATTCACCGAACTATAAAAATTGGACAGTCAGTGTAAGCCTGCTGCTCACTAGGACTGAATGAATCCTAGGTGTTTACTAGTGATATGAAAGGTATGTAGGCAGGTAGAAAAAATCAGTAGGCAGAAAGAGTAAGGGATTCTCTTCAGAGACCTTAACATTCCCAAGCTCCTTTGAGCAGTATGCATTGGGTAATAATGATATCTTAATCAGCAAAAATTGCAGCTCCGCTCACTGCTTGAAGGGACCACTTAATAATGTAAAAAAGCAAGGTTGCATTTTTTATAATCATTACTTTTAAGAACTGGCTTGAACAAATAATTTCTTTCATTGGTCTTTACAGATGTGCGTTGTGGAGGCTATCACCCCACAAGTCCCCTTTATTGGGAACCTGCCATAACCAGCAGCTCAGGATCTGAAAATGTATAAATTTGGTGTGCCTCTGTGAGCACCCATTATTCTTTACCTTTTTTGCAACTGAAATAAGCAAGATTATATGATTGAAAAAAGAATGTTTTCTTTACCAATATAAAAACTAGGAGCATGTCATGTTAGGTATTTGTATTTGTTATGTCTTGCAGGATCACCGCAATGTTTAATAAGTATCTATATTTAGTGTTTGATTTGGCACCTGGAAAATCCATACCCTAAATAAATTCACAGAAAATCTGGAAATATTTTTTATAAGAAGTTTCACATTCACTTCTATGCTGCATATTTCAAGGCATATTCATTTCTGGTATAGCTTTCATAGTATTTTTAGAAACTGCTAGAAAAAGTTCTTTTCAGCCAAAAAGAGGAGGTGCACTGTAGTTTCTAGCACTCAGTGATAGTGGTTGAGATTTTGGTACAAAGTGAGGAAATGGGCTGACAAACATATCCCAGCTCTGAAATAATTAGCTAATGAGCTAATGAGATACAATTGTTGTCATTACCCGTTTCTGCCAGAAATATTAACTTAAAATTATTAAAACTGATACCTCACCCTCCTGAAGTAATGACCCTTCTGTGGAGAAGAAGCAGAGAGGGCAGAGGAGATTCCAGTCTGGGGAGAGCATGACCCAAAATGACAGATAGCTTACAAATACATGATGTGACAGAAATATCAGACATCCAGAAAGTACAACTTTCTTTTGAAAATCGTGCCACCAATGGCATCTTGGCAGTCTTTTTTTTTTTTTTAAGAGTTTTGGATGAATATGATGAAAAGGGTACACTTCATTTATCTGTTGTTAGTTAAGTAGGCATGGATAATTCATAACTTACAAATCTCACACACTATTTATATTCTTTGAAGGCTGATACAATCCCATTTCCCAGATGTAATACAAGCAGGGCATCAGTTCAGAAGCTGCTGCCATATCCTCTTAATTAATAATATTCACCCAGTTTAAAAGCTGGGTGAGAATAATGAATTAGCGTAACACAGATGTAGTCAAGGGACATGTCAAACACCTATCTAGCATCAAAACAGAAAAGGCAGGAAAAAATCAACTTAATCTCTATTTCAAGTGTTTTCTTGGATTTTTTAGTTTTTATTTCCTGAAGCAATGAGTGGGGAAAAAGCACTCCAGCATCTGCCAGAGCAGCAGTGGTGGTACACTTAGCCCACAGCAGAGTCTGCATTACTTCATAGCTGTTTCAAGGAAAAGCATTTTATCTCTTTTCCTATGCTGCCTCAGCACAATAGCAGTGCTTCCCATGTAGGTCAAGAGACCACGATGATGCTGGTCTCTTTAAGCTGCCATCAGAAGTGTGTAAGCGTCAGCTTAGAGTCCCAGTGGGGCTTGCTTTCTTATTTTTTATTGTTATTATTTGGGTGCAGAGGGGGTGAATAAAAGGACTTGTTAAATATAAATGGGAGCACACAAAGCCAAAAAAGATGTGTATTATAAAAAATATAGGAGCAGTGCTCTGTATGATAGCTACGTTAAGCATAAGTGGATGCAGCTTTTTTCACAGCTGACCTTTTTGCTGCCTTTTTTTTTTTCCTCTTTCTCCCTGTGATTACACTTTACTCCCTCTCTGGTCTCTTCCACACCTCTTAGCCTTTCCTGACCGGTGTGATATTGAAAGTACATTGAACAGGTGGAGTGCCCTCATCTCAGGTTCACTCACTCTGATGCAGAGCACTGCCTTCAGGTTCAATGACAGCAGAGATCGTGCTCAGGCTCTTCCACGGAGTTGCTTCCCCAACTGTCAAAACACACTTTTTAAGTATCAGCAGCAGCCCAACACACAATGAAAATAGAAACACACAGGGATAGCCAAGGTAGGGGTAGAGACAAGATGGCTTCAAACTGAGAGTAGTTTTGGTTTGGGTATCAGAAAGAAATTCCTTGTTGGGAGGGTGGCGAGGCGCTGGCACAGGTTGCCCAGAGAAGTCACGGGTTCCCCCATCCCTAGAAGTGTTCGAGGCCAAGTGGATGGAGCTCTGAGCAGCCTGGTCTAGTGGAATGTGTCCTTGCCCACGGCAGGGGGGTTGGAATGAGATAGTCTTGAAGATCCATTTCAACCCAAACTGTTTTATGGTTCTCCAATAAGACAGCAGCTCTGCCTGCTCCCTCTGTGTCCCACTTGATCCCACCTAAAGCTTTTTCATGTCAACATGTAAAATAATCCTGTATGTGCCTGTGTAAACCAGTGGCCTTGAAATTAACTCAGTCATCGGTGGTGAAAGTTCAGCCAGTAAGATCAGGAGTCACGTCAATGAGACTAGAAGGAGTTGTGGTTGCCTCCCAAAAAGGTGCACGGGCTGAAGGCTTTGGTCTTTCAGGGACACTGGTCTAGTACATCCGTTTCCTTTACCTTAGGCATGAGGAAGGCTTACTTTGTAAGGAAGAATACTGTGATATTTTGTGAAATATCAAGTGATTGTCTCAGCAGAAATTGAATATCAGTGGCTTACCCGAACAAAAACATAAGAAAGAAACTCATCTTTTCCATAAATGAGAGAAAAGCCTGAATAACTCTGTGGGCCCCGATCTCCGGTTTGTTGTAGAAGCACATCACAAAGCTTCCCAGAGAGGAACATGGCTTCAAACAGGGACCTTGAAGTCACTGCTACATCCCTCAAGCCTGGCTAGTGATGTCCAATAAAGAAAATTGTTCTGTATATATGATAATAGGAAAATCAAGATCATGTTAATATATACTGCAGCGCAATTGGGAAATTGGGATTTGCTGGTCAATTCCACGTGTGAGGCACAGACACCTATCACAAACTATGAAGAAGTGATACTTAAAATGAGACTAGGTTTGAATAGAGCATATTTATGACAGATTATTTCTTTTTCTAAGTAATTTCAGGATTTTTGCCTGTGCCATGACTTCAGATGGGGTTTAGGATTGCTTATTTTTATTCGCCTTTTCAGAAAAAAAACCAACCTGTTTTGCCTGAGGTAGGTAAGATGAAATTATTCGTTATTCTAAAATAAGAACCTAAAACAAGACATGTTCATATCTCAACAGATATGCCTAAGCCATTAAAATTACTGCCTCGATAGAGAATTTGGCCTAAAGGAAAACACAATGCTGGAGCTGGTCTTTCAGCAAGACTTCCAGATATCTCAGTTTTACGATTTTCAGGTCATGGTTTCTTTCCCTGCTACCCAGCAAAGCAGCAGTTTGACACTTATTCCTGGCTCCTGCCCCACCTTCATAGAATCCTTAAGGTTAGAAAAGGCCTCTAAGATCATTGAGTGCAGTCATTAACCCAGCACCACAGTGTTCACCACTGAACCATATCCCCAAATTCCACACCCACATGCCTTTTGATCACTTCCAGGGCTGGTGATTCCATCCTTCCTCCAGCCCTGGGGAAATGGTGAATGACAATGATGAAGAGGAAAATTAACCCTTCTGATCCCAAATCAATTTTACCATGGGGTTGTGTCAGGGTGAAAGTGACTCAGGAGTAGGGAGGCAGTTGGGGTGGGTGTGAGAGGACAGGCTCTCTTATTTTAGCTGCACAACTCTCGTATCCATGAACCCATGCTATTAAAAATTTGCCATCAGTCTCCCCTATAATTAGGGGATTAATAATGTGAAGTTAACTATTGCAATTTAAGCATTTAGTGTAATTAGCCTATATGTCCCCATTTACACTTGTTTGTACACCTTGGGGGTTTTTTATTAGAATATGCCAAAATATTAATTTTTGGATTATAAAATAATGAAATTACCTGTATTCAGTTCATTTTAAAAGAACCCTCCTGAAATAAGAAAAATGCCTAGTATCTTACGCAGCTGAACATGCGTGTTACCAAAACACTGAATGTACCCTTATAAATAAATACATGAAAATATTTATTTGTATGTATATATTTTAAATTGTATTCATATTGTATATATCTCCATGTAGGCATTTGCTGTAAATACTGGATCAGATGCAGAAATACTGAAATTGCTTGCAAATGACACTAATTTGTTGGTGCTGTATGAGAAAAGCACGGTCTTTTCCTTGCTTGCTGTGGTTCTGTTATTGACTCACATCTCTTATCTCGTATCACACTGACAATAAACACCAATGAGCAAATAAAATACTGTAAAATATTCTGCAGGGTGCTTGTTGCTCAGTGTAATGACTTTCTGAGTAGTGTCGATACTCTTTGAGGGCTAGTGCTTGACATACCTGTCTTTGTCTGTTGACAGTGTAAATTTTAATTTAGTGGATTTAATTTGTATTTTAAGTGGCAAGAATTTGTGTTATTGGAGTAATTACTGTAAAGCTCTTTAATTATTGATTTCCCCAACATAGTGGGCTTGACAGCTTACCAGATATAATGAAGGAAAAGATACCCATTAGCAGGATGGATATAGAACAAACAAGCCTTTTCAATAGAGACTTAATTCATTTTAATAGATATACAGTAATTACTTGGGAAGTAAGACTGTTTTCTTCATTGTGACATTAACGATTCAGATGAAGCAACAGAGAGGTGATGTATGGGTATGTTTCAACTGTGTTTAAAAGACCACTGTTGGCTTATGGAGGACACCAGGGCTGGCTTTAAAGATGCATAAAACCTTCAGATTTACTCATCTCTTTACTTTACTGCTAAATAGAGTTTGGTAATAACACATATGTATTCCCCCATCCCTCTCATCTTTTAACAATTTCTCCATCTTCATTTGAATTACCCAGGAGAAAAGGAATCAGCATTGCTCCTAGTTACAGCGTGCAGGGCCAAAGGAATGAGATGACACCCCATGCCCTAAAGCACACCCTCTGCAATTTGCTTTTCCTACAGAGCTGAAGGCATGAGGCAGCCCTGCTGGGGTTCAAATGTGTGATTTTGGGCATCCCCAGCCATTTTAAACCTGCTCTGTGGGCTGACAGGTCCTGTATCTCTGGATGTGACCATCCTGGGACTGTTTACTGAGGCCACCATTATGGAGAACTTGAATTGGTGCAGATGCCACCTTTTCCTCATTTTTTAAATATGGTTTTGTTACTTTCCATTTCTTGATGTGCAGTTATAGCAGAGCTAACTTCCCTAGAAGCACAGCCTGGGACAGCTCCAGTCCCTGGGAAGGAGCTAGCTGCTATGCCCACCATCCCATCATCACCAGCCTGTTCCCAAATTCACATAATCCACTTTTAAAAGCAACATGAATGTGTTGTTATGGAGAGGTGTTGTACCTGATTTTAGCCACATTATAGACCATAGATAAGAGCACAGAAGGATGTTCCAAGGGCTCAGGTTTATCTAGGATCTGAGAGGTTTTAAGCTATTAGTGTGAATCCATGTCCAGGGACAGTAAAGATGCCTGTAAGTGCTGTGACTTTCTCTGCAGCTGATACTATCATATAAAAGGCAAACCCAGGTACCAGCAGAAAAAAAACCCAAAGAGCAATAACAAGGCAACACCACTTTTGATTATTCCCTGGTTCTAAAATACAAGTTCCTCCAAGCAAGAGGGGTTATAGGGCTTTCCCCTGGATGAACAGCACCTACATGATGAGTGTTTTATAGTCATTGCAAGACTAGGCTTCGAAAGAGTTTGGGTTTTGTGTTGGGAAGCTGTGGGTAGTCTGTCTCATTTACCCAAAGCAGGAGCTGGAGGAGCATTACTGAATCAATATCATGCCATACAGTAACAAGTCTTCGAGTGGTTTGTTTGAAAGAGTCACCTGAAGTTTCGATTCCTTGCTTGAATTTAAGAGCTGTGGAAAGGAAGTGAGTGCACAGAGGCAAAGGAGACAACAAATTGGTGCTATTTCTGACCCACTGCCTGCTGGGCAGGTATTGGAGTTCCCTGTGGGAACTGGCCATGCTGTGGGATGGGGAGTGGGCAGTGGGATGCAGCACCCTTTCAAATACACACGTGCAGTTTCTGGTGGTGTGCATAAGTTAATGTCAGGAAAAGTGTAAAAAGCTTCAGTAGCTTTGCTGGCTGCTGCAGCTCCCGTGGAAGTGAAATGGAAGATTTGCTAGTGTCTGCAAAGGTGTAAGCCCTGACAGAGGGCAGCTGATAGTGAAAACTGCTATTGTTGTACAATGCATAACATAGAGAAAGAAAAGGCCAGATTGTAGCTAGTTAGGTTTTCTTTATTCCTTTAGAGCCAGCTGCCCAGATTGTACGTATTACCAAGTGAAAGAGCCGCCTGAGCGTAGATGCCGTGCTGTTTGCAGCTGGGGTGGAAGCCAGCGCTCTGCAGGGAATACCGCACAGAAGGTCTCCACTTTCGATGGAAAGCTCACCTTTACAACCAAAGGGAAAACCCATTTGGCCAGCACAGCCTCTTGTGACAGACGCTTTGCATGCCTGGCAGCTGAGGAAGCACATTTTTTTGCTGTGTCTGTCTCGTGATGGATGAGTTCCTCGCTGCCATTCGCTGTGCTCGGCGTCTGGGCTGGCTGTGGAGAGTGGTGTGGGGCAGGTCTGGGAGGCAGATGGGGGAGACTTGAGGGAACACTGCTACCAACAGTGAATAGACCAGCAATAATAAACTCCTGGAAGACACAAAGTCGTGTAGGTGGGAGACTGATGAAAGGCTGATGCTCATGGCATGGCTGTTTCACAGGCATCAAAGCAGAAACATAGACACAAGGAGAACAGGGAGTCAGTGCCATTGTGGTGTGAACTGGGAGCGTGTCATGTCTGTGTCTCAGCTTGTCAACAGCAAAGGGATGAACAGACCTGGATACCACATGCACATGGAAAAGCTTTATTCACATGAATAATTTCAAACAATTACATTGAAGATTTCACATAATACTTCTACTAATTAATGTGATGATGTCGTTCTGGGTGTGGTAGTGACAGTGCTAGAATGGCTGACTACAGTCTCTAAACTTAATTAGATGGTGATTTGTTTTCCAGTGTAAAAGTGATAATGTAGTAAAAACTAAAGAAACAATGTAGATATTAATTTGTTAGCAAGAAATCCTTAGCTGCTACAAATCTGCTACAGCTGAATCCATACAGGCCTGTTGAGAATAAGGGCTAAGGAAGATACAGACCACTGGATTCATGCTCAGCATGTGGCTGTATGTCAACTTACAGAACTGGAGATAGCACTCAATTTCCTCTGATTTCTGTGCAACATAAAAATCTGTAAGGTCACAAAAATAAAAAATGCATATTCATGAAGACGATAAATGTGAACAAACATTTTTGGTGTAATCTTAGTTTGTACAACAGAGGAAGCACTAAACTTTTTCATTGCAAAGGACTTGACAGGTAGCATAACAATACTACTGCCTGTTTTATTTATCCTTTGGAAATGTTAGGAAAAGCTGAGTGTCTTATTCTTTGTGAATCCAAGTTTGCAGTACTTAAGATTGCTGAGAAGCTTGGAATCTAAAAGCAAATGTCTTCTATCTTGCCATCTGTGTGAATGCCGTTTATTGAGAAGTTGTAACCTTTCATTGACTAGGAATGCTATTTCAGCACCATTGCTGAATTTCAGAGGAGTGCTCAAGAGAGTACAATTCTGTGGAAAAGTAATTCTGCATTTGTAGGAGGAAAATGGAAACATATTGCACAAGTTTCTTCTATTTTGAAACTTTTCAGTAATTCGAGAGCTAATTTTTGCATGTAAAATGAGGGACCCTTGCTGGCCTCATTGGTATTTCCTATAATGGAAGCAGATTTTTTGATGCTGTGGACCTGCTTGTAAGATACTGCACACTGAACTTCTGCTGTAGCTTCTGTAAATTATTAACAAGAAATCCATGAGAGAAAACAGATATGAACCATCTTCTGTAAATTAGTATCCTCAGATAGCTTTCAGTTGTTCCTTACCTTTTCTTTGACTTGTCTATGTGTCAGGCATGAAGAGCTGGGTATGTAATTCATTAGTGTAATTATTTTTATCAGCAAAATTCTTGATTATTTTTTAAAACTAGGGTAGAGACTGCATCTTCTTACAGGTTAATGCATTTATGGCATAAGCAGTGTGTATGAAGAAGGAGGGAAAGACATTTACATACTCATGTAAAAGTGAATTTCTGGGCCTATTTCTTGTGCAGTAATTTTTTGACCTCTCTAATGTACAAAAATTGTCAACAAGAAACATTTGAGCTTTGAAGGTTGAGGCTGGGGCTCCTACAATTGTGCAATCTATTCTTATAACAGAATCTCATCCACTTGCTCAGTCTTACAGATAATCAGACTCCCTTCCTTCTTTCCTTCTTTCCTTCTTTCCTTCTTTCCTTCTTTCCTTCTTTCCTTCTTTCCTTTCCTTCTTTCCTTCTTTCCTTCTTTCCTTCTTTTCTTCCTCAGCAGGCAAGGAAATGTGTTCAAAATGATTAATGGTATTCTTTGAGATTTTTTTTCCTCAGATGAGGCTTGTGATGTTCTTTAAGCTCTGCAATTTTCAAATTGCTTTCACAATTCGTTCATTAGAATTTCTGCTTGGTTTTTTTAACTTTTAACACCAGACTGCACCAGTTGTCTATTAAATAATTTAAATGTTGTTTTTCAACAGAAAACAAAGAGTGTTGAATGATTTGGGTAGAAAATCTCACAAAGACGTAGTGAAATGTGCTTAAGAAACTATGATAATAATTGCTTTAATGAGCAATCAAATGTGCATTCTTAAAGTCTCAAGCAGTTAAAAAAAAAGGTGTTTTGAGAGTGACATATCTTCTCTGTTTTGACATTCAGCTGCATTAGCGTACACTTGTTACACTTGTAGCTCTAAATCCCACTTGTCAGATATTATGAAATCTACTTACTCTTTCACCCAGGGCTCAAGTTCCTTCACCCTCAAACCACTTCACACATTTCAAGTGCCTAAGTGCCAACAAAGTCTTTCCTCCATCACAGAATGTGCTGCTGTTATCACTTCCCAAAAATACTTTTAGGCATGCAATGGGTGATTAATAAACTTGAATGCTAATAAGGAAGAAATAATGCTGCTAAAAGCAAAGTAGGGCTGAAAAGGAGTCTTTCATTACAATTCACTTAAAACACTTAAAATCCACTTTGCTTGCAGAAGTTGCCCTAGACAAAATACCCTGCCATAGAGAATAACGTTTTCAAAGGTACTTTGCCATCCTAAACTTTTTTTCCTCTTTTTTTTGAGTTTCTGTCTGAGTTTTTCATCCTTCTTTAGGCAGGTTTAAATAATATATATACCATATATATATAAAATAAATATAACCTGGCGGTTATTCATTTTTCTTTCTTCATGGGATGAAAAAGGGGAGGTACCATATTCCAAAGTGCTGAATTTGTTTTAAAGGAAGAAGAACAACTGATCTTCAGCCTTAGCACAGCCTTAGCACAGCCTTCTGCCTCTCTTCCTTATTGCTGGAGACATGGATTCCAGCTGGTAGGTGCACACCCAAACTTTTCAGTCACCTCAGCACTGAGCATTAGCAACTCTCAATATAATGGCAGCTGATGGTGTTTATCTGCTGCAAGATTAAGCTGTTCAGACTCAATTCCAAACATAGTTAATTCTGTAATTAAGCATTTGCTTATGGTCCACTGGCTTTTAAGACCCTCAGTGCTTAGCTCAGGGGTTTGCTAAAGTGCTGCCCTGAACAGGAGCCAGAATTTGTACCCAAAACCCCTTGTTCCTCTTGCCCCCCAGGTCGTGTATAGAAATGTTCTCTGATTGACAGCACTTCACTAATATAATTGCAGTGCTGAGCAGGTTGTTTTAACGTATGTAGCTGTCAAAAGGTTATGGACACCTGCAGGATGCCATCTCCTTTCCTCCGTGGCTAACAGTGCTGCCTGTGAAACGTGAAGGAACTGGTACTGATTGGACTGAATTGTAGAATGAGTGGCATTAGACTTTCATAATACTTTGAACAGTGATGGGCAGGTGAGTTAAACCCTCTTAGGAGCCTGCCAGCACTAGTGGTGACTAGGAGGGATGCATGCAGCAGGATAGTGAAAGGTTGTTCAAAATATTTGCTTACCACGTGAATTCAGTGGCCTTAGGGTGTGCCTGTAAATAGGTGATTATTGTTCCTTCCAAATTGTGCTTATAGATGGATATTTGTGCTTTTGTGCTTGGGATGTATCTTATTTTCATTATGGCTAGAAACCTTGCCCATGGAAACACCAGGCTGGACGCAGTGTGGAGGGACAAGATGTACAACCCTTTCCCTTATCCATAAATGCAGTATGCATGGGACTTAAACAGACACTCCACTTAAGAAATGAGAGATTTATATGGATGATCCAATTCATTAATCATTCAGAATGTCTGAATATATTTATCACAGAGGAACTAACCCAAGATTTAGTGTTTTGTCTTGTTTTATTTCATTTTATTATGTTTATTATGTGTTGTGTGTCTCCTTTGGAACATAAATTACTATCAATAAATTAATAACTCTCATTGAGACACCCCATATTATGAACCCAGTCTTTCACCAGTACAGCGGGATTAATTTCATTGATATTAAGCTGATATAAAACAGAAATGAAGACATGGTAAATCTGATTAAAAATTTCTTTATGGAAATCTGTGCTTGTGCCACTAAAACACCCATATGACTGTAAAAATTGTCATAAAAATAGCTTGGACAATATATTTTGTAAGGACTGCTTATGCATTTAACTTCGAACACCGCTGTTTCTCAGAATTACTAATTCTTCTATACATTTTTTCCTTAATAGTAACTGCCATATAAGCAACATATTGTTAATTGCATGTATTCTTAAGGTCCCATGGTAAGCTATAAATTAGTGGGGAAATTATGAGTTTAAACTAATTCTTAAAGAGTACTCTTTTTTTTATGGTTGATAGAGACCAAGACATTTTAGGTATCCACCATACCAAATGGTAAAAGAATTGAGCATTGGTGGTGCTTTTAGTCTCTCTTTTGAAGTAAACAGTGTTCCAGAGAAACTACTTAGCCTTAGTGGTGCTGGCCCAGCTGTAAGATTATGGGTTTATTTTTTTTAATTTAGTTCAACTTTATTGATTTTTTGGGGTCTTTTGGAGTAGTGAAGTTCTGTTCAGCAAAAATACCAAAATGGTGTGTATAGTAATGATTTGCTAGTTCACTTCTAAAGGTTTAATCCATTCATTCTGATGATGACTTTTTTTTCAAGTTATTTACCTGATTGATAGCTGGATGAAGTGCAGTGGTTGCTTTTGATTGCAGTGAGAGGTTGGCATCGTCATTTAGTCTCTGATAGAAATATGTTTTGAAAGTCTGAGTTGGGAAAAGTGTAGTTGATGTAGCATAACCTGCTGTTTTCATTCTGCTTTCACAGAAGCAATTCAGATGTCATTATAAAGTAGTTGTTGCATTTCTGAGCTATGCTTTCATGCAGTACTTGTCTCATAGTGGATCTGGAGGCTGCTAAAAGTGGCCTGAGGAGCACGTGCAGGGGTTCTTTGGGTTCTCTTCAAAGCAAAGGCTGAAGCTTCAGCCTGATCTTGACCAAACTTTCCTTCCTTGTCTGTTCAACCTCAGAACCACGGGGTTGAGTTTGGAGCAGAATTTGGTGTTCCCTTTTGAACAAAAAATAAAATAAATTTTTGAAAAAGAATCTGACTAGTTTGGGTTTGGGAACAGCAGTGTTCTTTTTAAGTCCTTTTCTTAAACTTAGAAAAGACCGGAAAAAAAAAGTCAAGTGGAAGTGGAAGTTCTTCTGGTTAGGTGTCGTTAATAGATCATATGTGATCTACTGATCCCTGGGTTGGCCCTTCTGAGAGCAAGCCATGAGAGGAAACTTAAGGATGAGATGGAACCAGCAGCTTTCCAGAGCCACTGCATCCCAAGTCTCAT
>VZTH01012664.1:294988-420846 GCA_013397815.1 Aleadryas rufinucha
CCTATCCAAATACTGCTATTTTTGTGTGGAAGATGACTGGATTCCAACCTTCATCCTTATGACTTTAGTGGAACTACGCCAATTTAGATCCATTTAAAATCTGTCGCATCCTTTTAGTTTAGCTTTGTCCTTTTGCATTGTGGAAGCAATGCTAATTTGCATATTTTCTGCTCTAGTAAGCTGAAATGCCATATACATTCTTACACCTCTGTTTGTAGCAGGGGACAGAAAGGAAGGCAATCTCATTTTTATTTGACTTTTAATCTTACCTGGTTCTCTGCTTACATTTCTGTAACTCAGTTGTCCTCACTGTGTGTTTGTTTATATATTAATAAGATGCATGTCTGTTTAGGTTGATGTGACAATTGAAAATGCACTTTGGCATCTTCAAACAGAAGTTTCCAGTGTGGTTTAAAGCTCAGGGACCCAATCTCAAAATGAGAAAACTGCACTGCAAATTTCAGAATTGTGCCAAGCAATTGTACCACAAGGATTATACAAGCCATATCAGTTAAGTGATAAAATAGACTTAATTTGTGTGCTTTGTTACATGGAGTCAGAACTGGCTAGGATTTATCCTGCTTTCTCAGCCTGGAATACCAAACTACAGGTAGCTCACATGTTCCACTGCCCATCTGTTGGGTTCAAATAGTGCATTTCACAGATGAGCTAGAGTAAAAATCAATAAATATCATTACAGAAATGTTCTGATTTCCTACATTTAAATACTGAATTTCTGAATGCTAATTTACAGGGTGCTGAATGTCATAAAATTTCCAGAAATCCCTGGGTTGCATTTAGTAGCTCACAGCCTGGATGCTGATTTCTTCTTGGAAAGCTCAGAGGCAGATTGGCTGCAGTGGCATGGGAATCTGGACCCCAGAGCAAGGCTAGGAATATTGAAGATGCTGTTTGTGTGCCATTATCAGGAATTTATTTTGGAATGATTCTGAATCAAAATATCAGAAATTCGTTTTAATTGTCAACTGTTTTTTTCTGTTGGATGGGGCTCTGATCAACCTGGCCTAGTGGAAGGTGTCCCTGTCTATGGCAGGGGAGTTGGAATGACGTGTTCTTTAACATCCCTTCCAGCCCAAACCATCTGATTCTGTGTAAAAGCTAGGCAGGCTCTTTTGGCCTGTGTGTTCAGAAGAGTAAAATCATAATACTTATTTCTGAGACAGACTTAAAAAGTTTCCCAAAACACCACATTTGGCCCACATGGTTCCAATCAAAGTGGTTGTAGTAGTTGCCTTTCCTTTGCCTTGAATCAGTCCAGGGGGGCAGAGGATGTGTTTTAGAGGCAGTGTGCAGGACGACCGTACGCAAGCCTGCTTGCCTTTTAAGCAAATTTAAGCGCATACCTCCCAAGTACGTCTTTGAAATATTACTCTCAATTTAGCTCTTTGCTGCAGGTGTCAAGCAACAAATTTCAGATCCCACTTGTGCTGACATTTGCTCTTGGGGAGAAGGAAATTAGATTTCTACTAGTCTGAAACCAGAAACAAATGTTAGAACTGAGCGCAGTTTGTTTGAGCTGTGATTTGGAAGGATGCAAAATAACGATGTTGGTAGCTGAAGCTGCTTTTTGCCCTTCTGTGCAGGAAAGCAGAAATGATTCCTTCTTTATGCTCAGATTTTCTTTTTTTCTCTAATGTGTGAGGTAAAAGGAGGGAATTTTCTGATTGTAAATCCACCCTTCAGAGTTGCCTGGTCTTTTTGCTTTCACATCTAGCTGACACTGGTGCAGATTTTCCTTCCTTTCTGTGCAGCTTGGCATAGAGGCTGAGGAAGAGGTTTCCCCAGTGTTCCCATGGTAAAAGTTCCTGACAAGCTGGGGCCGTTTTGGTGCTCGAAGAGAAGCACAGAAACCATTGTTATGCAAAGAAGCTGCCCTACGAAAAACAGTAATAAGGGCAGTGTGAGTCACATCAGTGAGTCCCCGGCTCCCAGTTCTTTCAGGGACCACATACAACCCAGTCCTTCATGAACACATCCCTGTGTGAAAAGAGAGGGGTTCAAAGTGCCCCAGGACTCCCAGTCTCATGGCAGTTTTCTTCTTGCCTACACAGGTAACACCTTAGCTGATCTAAGAGAAGGAAGCCATGAGCAAGCCAAGCTCCTCACTGGAGCAAGCAAGAACATCTCACAGTTGTCCTTGGCATATGCCAGAGCTGCACTATGTACACTAGCAAAGAAGGGGACCATACTTCCCTCTTTAAAGAACACCTTTTTTCTGTGTTTGTTGATGTTCTTAGTTTATTTATCAAGCCATCTGCCAGGTATGACATGAAGATTTTGACATCTGTATATTATGAATTACAAGTTCTCTTCTTTCCATCACATCCAAGAGAACGCTATAGCTGCCTAAAACTAGGGGAACTGGAGGAATACATCCTGATTTTGTTTAAGGGGAAAAAATGGAATGAAAAATAATTAGAGAAAACATTTTAAAAGCCTGTCCATCCTCACATGTGTCCTTTAAAGCAGTGTGAAACTTCACAGTTACTGTTTGTTCTCTGAGAATAATTGTCCATCCAGCTTGTACTTACAGAAATCAGAGAATGGTTTGAGTTGGAAGGGACCTTAAAGCTCATCTAGTTCCAACAACCCTGCCCTGGGCACAGACACTTCCCACTAGGTCAGATTGCTCAGAGCATCATCCAGCACGGCCTTGAACACCACTTGTCAGGCTGGAACTAGTCTACAATTCATTGAATGTTAAAGGGCAAGTCTGGTCCCAAGACTGAGGAGTTTGGGGTCAGTTATTTGACCCACAGAGGTACATATGTCAGAAATCTTGTTAGCATATAGGTACCAATGCTTTCTTCTCATCCTAGGGGCTTATTTTCATAAATCCACATTTCTGCCAGGAGATTTACATACCCAATTTTTCTTTGCCCATTGAAATTCATTATAGTATATTTTCAGTGAAATACACAGCGTAATGGATGTTTTGGGTTTTTTAGTAGTTGCTGTAATTAGTCCCTAGCCACAGGCTCAGAGCAGGCAATTAGAGAGAACATAAGCAACGGATCTTTAAATGTTCTTTAGCTGTTGGGAAAAGGCAGACTGACATTTCTGTGGTACCAAATGATGGCAGAATTTGCTGGACTTAGCCAGTTAACAAATCTGACATGTCTCTTCAGTGACGCTGCCCTGGATATTGCTTCTGCCATTTCTATTTCAGTATCATTTTTTGAGACTATCAAAAGTCAGTGCTTTGACTCTTGAACTTAAATATACTTTTGGAGATAACTGATCAGCACAGGAGATTTCTTCCTTTTTATTCTTTGGTTAACAAAAGCTAGAACTTAAAAAATTAAAAAAGAAAAAACAAAAAAACCAACAAACACAAACTAATATCCTTTAACCAGTTTGGATTCGGTATTATGGTTCCTTATCAACATTGGAGGCAGATGTCTACATCCTCACATGGTGACAAGCTTAGCCTTTATGATCCATATGATGACCAGAATATCCTGGAATATGGTGGACAAAAAGGGAAATGCAGGACCAAGAAGTCATGAGAATTCTTCTCTGCCTAATTTGCTTTTTTGGACTGAAATTGGTTGTGGAAACTGGTTCATGACTGCCATCCAAACCTCCAGCAGCTTAGGAAAACTAATCAAAAGCACCAAAGGAAGCAGCTTGTTAGTGGTAGAATTTCTGAAAGCACGTCTGAAAGTAATAACTCAGATTCTTTTGAATATCAGGTGAAATCACCATAGTCCTCAGAGGTGCTATAGAAAGAGGAGACAGCAGAATTATTTTTTTTTTCACAACACATCATGACTTTCCTATGTTATGCTCCAGAAGGGTGTTGTATAAATATTTGTTCCCTATTTCTTTGACCTTGTAGTGACTTCTACCAGAGTATCATCCATAAATAAGGAATTGGTCTTCATTTAATTTAATACCTAACCTTCAGGAAGTATGTTTTCTGGCCCCTTGCAAATGGATATTGCAATATTTTGGCCTCTCAGCCTAGTGCATCCACGTTACCAGCATTGCAAGAGTACAGACACAATAAATATGTCAGGTTATTTTTGATGTATTTTCAGTACCTTATAATCATGGATGACTTCCACATCAATTATCACAGACTTTTTTATAAGTGAAATAGAGCAATCTGAGAAACCTCTGAAGAGTGACGTAGGATGCTTTTTAACAGAGACAATAATGTGATGACTGAAGAGATGATGAGCCCAGTAGTGCTACCAGCCAATATCAGAGTGAACGAGCTGCAGGCAAGGTGAGAGAGATACAAACATGCAAAGCTGCAAAAGCACAACTGATCCATAGGCTGGGCATCAAAATAACCCCTCAAGTGACTTCACAGCCCTGGCACTGCTGTGAGGAGTGTACTGGTGTCCTACTGATTAAACCCCAAGGTTTAGTCTTCTTCTGTGTGTTCCTCCAGACTAATTTTTTTCTTATCCCCTTTTCTCACACTTGATTTTTATTTCTTTTTCCAATGTCCCTACTGTGGACACCACCATTTGGCTTTCCTGATAGGGATGAGGAGCTACATCTGCCTGTGGTCAATCATACCAGGCACTAACGAAGCTTAGCAAGCAGAACATCCAATGTGGGGCATTAAGGTCATCTTAAAACTCTCCTGTTGTGTCTCCTTGAGAGGAATGGTCGTAGAAAATGTTGTTTAGGCATCTCTCTGGGTGCAGGGAGCTAAAGCACTAGAAAGACAGATGACCAACTTCAGGAGATTAATGAGTCCTTGGTGGAGAAGTTGGATGTAAACCTGTTTATAAGGCAAGTTTGGAGGAAAATTGCAGATGGAAGATGACTGTTAAGCATTTTGAGGTAAATTGATAGGAGTACTTCAGATGATGAAAGTAGCCAACACAATGAGGTCTGACTGCTTCAAAAGTCAGGGGAGTCACAAGGCAGTGGCAGGATTACAGCTTGGACAAATGGGGATGGAACAAGACTTCAGGGGATGGAGTTGTACTGTGAGCAGCTCCCTTGGAAGAGAGAAAGGATTAATCATAGTACACAGTCAAGGATTTAGGAACAGTATTTCTGTTTCCAAGGAGACTTGGGGAGCTAGAAAGAGTAAGGGATAGGTAAAAGGTAAAGTTGAATGAGGAAGACCTTGTGCACAGGGCAGCCCCATCACACCCATGACTGTGCTGTGCTGGAAGGACCACGTGACATTTGTTTCGGGCTCGCACCAAGGCAAGGAGTTGTTAATCTAGACGTGTGTGGATCGTACCGACTGTGCATAGCAAGGAGCAGAACACTGCTACTTATAATTAATGCTACTTAACATGTAAATTTATTCACAGAGCCAAAAATGTTGTGAATATATTTTAAGTTGATACCTCAAATACAGGCAGAATGAAGTAAGGAAGAGGTAATGTCATCATATTTATGCAGGCTCGTTATAGAAACATGTATTTTCGTAAAGCATACATCAGAGGCCCAGGAAGAAGGCAATACCTTAAAAAGATAAACATACCTTCAGCATGGTGTTCAATCTATGCTTTTACTTCTTTCCCCTCAGCTACTTAAAGCCCACTAGAAATTGTCCTCATTAGAGTATCACTTGACAACGTATCAAGTGGTTGGCTTACAACAATGGGATTTTAGTGGAAGCGAAAGTGTATATCTTTAAATTAAATTAATACTGCAAAGTTGTTAAGATTATTTTATGAATACTTGTCAGTGGAAGAAGAACACAGCTAGGAGGTGGAAATCTCAGCACATAAGTGTTAGTGTCTGGAAATTGTACTGAATTATTTAGCCTATTAGTTTGTTAACCAGGTGCTCCTTGCACTTAACCTTATTTTCTAAAATCAGGTTGTGCCTAATATTTACCTGCAGATAATGAGATAATGTTGTTAGATGTGGAGGACACCTACTTCTTTCTTGGACTTCTTCCATTTTCAGGCTTTGGCATTCTAACAGCTTGTCAGAGAGAGATATCTGGAATGTGATTGTTATTGGAGATGGCTGAAAATGTCTGTTACAGCATTTTTTGCGCAGAAGATGGGGGATTTGTTCAAAAGTTGTGGAAGGTATCTTATTTTCTTAGGTAAAAGCAGAGTTCTTTGGAAGATGCAGCCTCCATTTCTCCTCAGTCTTTTTATGCCACTGGTTTGAGGGCAGAGACTATTTTTTGGGCTGAGAAATTTTAGCTTGAGATTTATAGTGATTTATAGTATGAACCTTTCTAAAGAGAGATAAGACAAGAAGACACTGGTTAAATGTCTGTCTGCCCACAATGTACATTTGCCTTCATTACCATATGTAAGCATCTAGGAAACGTTCATGTTTTTCAGGACTTGTAGCCTGAACTTGTTTCACTTTATTTCACCATTTGCAAAATATACCATATTCTCATTTAATATAATTCTCATATTTCCCAGTCTGTAATTGTGCTCATTTTAGTCACAGCTGAAAGAAGTCTCAGCACAACATCATAGCTGTTCTTTTCATCAGTCCAGCCCTTCTTCTGGCATGTTGTGCCTTTCCAAAAATACAGCTCTCTTCTGCTCCCCTTATGTGCCTGGAATAGTCTTTTCTTTTGTATGCAGCCTGAGCCCTGTAAACATGGACACAGCAGGAGTTCCTTTAATAAATTAGCTGTTAGCACATTCAAAACTTTTAAACGATGGGGTGTTTTGCTGCAGCAAGGGAGGAATTTTCATCAGATCAGAATTTGTTATCACACTAGGAGTTACAGCTCAGGAAACTGCCTCCAGTGTTATTAGCAGCAGATCCCTGGCCTGCCAGGGGAACCCAGAGGTCAATGCTTAACCCTTCCACTGCCCTTGTTTACTTAGCTGGTCATCCAAAGGAGCGTGAGAGAAATCCATCCATAGGCACTGTGCAGAGAACCAAAGGGTTTTCTCTAATAAGGGAGGTCTCCAGCCTGGAAATGCAAGCAATCAAAAGCATTCTTTTAGTGCAGTAACCTTTGGTACTGAGTCAGACCCAGCGGCAGGAGGTCAGCCTGGATACCCCGTGTCTGGTTTTATTTCCTTCCCTATATCATAGGCTTTGCAGAGCAGCTCTTAAACAATGTGCCAGTTGCATTGGAGATGATGGAGTTGTTGGAAATAGATTCCTGCAGGATTAAAGGTGTGATCACAGTGCCTGACTCTTGAGACTCCTCTCAATAACAAGTCCTCTTATTGATTTCCCTTTATGTTGAGGAGAGAGGCGATCAAGGGAGATGGATATAGATAAGCACATTTCTACTTGGATGAGGACTGGTTAGAGTCTGCTGAAAATCCCATTGCTTTGGAAGAGAAAAATCCCCTATTGCTTTCCAAGCTATTAATCTGTTTGTGATTACTTTATTAAAAATACTTCTGGCTGTTCTCATAGCATTGTCATTTATAGGTTTAACCACATAACAGTCTCCTGATATTTGCTAGCTATTTTTGTTCCCTCTTATTTATTTAAACATTTTGCCATCAAAGACTTAGTGATGCATTCAGATAATCGCCACAGGTAATTGCTTTAACAAGAGAGTCACCAGAGAAACTGCTGTTTTAGTACCAGCCTGGGATGACCATTCCCTGTCAGACTGTAAGAAAAGCAGTGTCGTATTAGGGTAAACCTCACCACTTTCAGGGGAAATCATGCAAATACCAGGCAGACAGGAGTTTAGCAGCAGAAGACAGGAAAAAACCACAACTATTTCTTTGTAGACTATCCAGCTGTGTATTAGGTATAATATTCCTAGGAGTGGACGCCTCTGTAAATGGAAACAGACAGGGAAAATGCTGTATGCCTGCCTAACCTCTGCTCATGCTAATGAGAAAATCCTTGGCCTGGGTTCAGTCAGTATTGCTGTTTTTCTTGGACGGCTCACTGGGCATCTTACAGGGTATATAATGCACGATGTCTGCCTAAATATGCTTTACAAAGTGTTTTGTGTATATCTGTTCTTAGAGATTTGGCATTGTCTGTTGGGCTTTTGTAGTATAAGCCTTGGAAAACAGCCCTCTTCCAAAAAAAAAAAAAAAACCCACCAGAAAGCAGAGACTCAAACAGCCTCCCAACACACCAGCTTTGGTAATTCAATACCACCACCCACTCCTTTGCTGTTAAATTGATGCCTTTTGGCCCCTAAAATCATAAGCCAGACAAAAGAAGCAGCAAGGACCCCACAGCTTGAAAGCTGAAGCTATTTTGACCTCTGACAAAAGCCTTTGCTTTGAAAAAGAAAAGATATTTGTTAAACTACTTAAGGAGTTAATTTTCAGGCACTGAAGGCACTTGGGATACAAAAAATAAATTAAAAAAAAAGTTAAAACAAGCATGGCAAGACTTTTTTTTTCTATCAGGAAATTAAAACAGTAGTTTGTAGATGCTGATTCTGATGCAGATTCAGCGCTGAAGAAGGATGCAGCCCAAGGGGCAAATCCTCCCCCCTGCACATCAGGGATGATCTTTAATGTGTGGTTCTGCCCTTTCCTGTTTCCGGGCTTATGTGAAGAGAATCGGGCCGGGGACCGGGTGGGGGTAGGGAGGAAGGGGAATATGGGGTGTGTGTTCTGCTGCCTTTTACTATTGATTTCCCAGAAGTAGAAGTCTCTTTCTAATAGAGAGGAGGCTTAAAAGCAATCAATAGTGTTTATCTTACAAGACGGTAGTTCAAACTGCAGTGGAAAGTGCTGTAATTCACCCTTTCCCTTGTTACTGATCATCTCATTTAGTGCAGTGCTGCACAACAGCTCCGGGTTTTAATGCTGTAAATCCCTTAATTATGCACTCCCCAAATGTGTTAAAAATAATATAAAAGTGTTAGTCAGGCATTTCTGGCTTTATCTCCCTCCTCCAGTACTCATATTCTGTTTGCAGCTCACTACAACTTAACTATGTGATTTGTATTGGGAAGATTTTTTTTTGGTTCATTTCACTTTATTATATTTCAGCAGAGCTGTGACATCCATTTAGATATCTTTACTGCAATTTTTTAATGATGAGATCAGATTGCCCACTGTAGATACATCACAATAACAACTAAGAGAAAATTCCGGCCACATTGCTTCCTTTTGACGAGCTGCTGTAGCCTGGCTTCACAGGAGAGAAAAAAGAAAAAAGAAAAGGAAGAAGAGAAGAGAAGAGAAGAGAAGAGAAGAGAAGAGAAGAGAAGAGAAGAGAAGAGAAGAGAAGAGAAGAGAAGAGAAGAGAAGAGAAGAGAAGAGAAGATTTTTTAAATTCCATCAAAATAGCTCTGAATTAAGGCAGATCGAACCTTTTAAATAAACACAAGGTGAATATAAAGGAAATAGATGGTTCTGAAAGTTATGATGGGGTAAAATCCCCATAAAAACTCCTAAAAATTGTGATTTGTACATTTGTCTTATTTCAACAGAGATCACAGTTTGGTTCTTCTGATTGAAAACATTTTTAATGGCTACATTTTGCAGCTTTCAGGCTTCAAAACCTGTCTGTGGCTGTACTGTTTATTGAAAACAATCTTTTCTTTTCAAGTTGTACTGATGTTCACTGAAGGAATCCTGTCTGCAACACCTCCTGACTCACCAGCTCGCATCGTGGACCCTCAGATCAACCAACTCACACTCACAGGAGTTGGCAACAGGCAATATGATTTCAGTAATTAACTTTCCAGATAAACGCTGATAACAGGTCAGGTTGAAACCTTATATATAGAAAGCCCCACAAAGGCTTCCAAGGCTACAGGCAAGATCCTCTCAGGATTATTTTTGGGTTTTCTTGAGCCTTTCTTCTTAGTGAAGGAAAGGTTAGGATAGTGATAGCTTTGTGACTGGGAGCTCCAGCCGACTGCAGCTCCTTGGCTTGCTCCATGCCTGGCAGCATTGCAGCAGCAGGTCCTTCATTTCACTGGGATTATTCCCCAGTGCAGCATTCCAGGCTCCTGTGAAAGAGCTCTGCAGGGAAATGAAGCCTAGAAACATGGATCCAAGTGGCAGTACATCCTGCAGCACATGGCAAGAAAAGTGCAGCAGAAAAAAAGCTTGATTCCAGAGCTGTTCCTTCTGCTGCTGCTTCAAATCATCAGAGCCACTTCTTTCATGTTCCAGGAGAAAATGACCCATTCTGCAAAAAAAGATGCCGCCTCCCTTTTCAGCACAGTAAAGAGAAAATATCCATTCAGAGACATTTATATATAGCTAATGGCAGGAGAGATGTGACCCCTCTTCCATGGAGGCAGAAGTGTGCAATGGTCATCACAGGTGAGCCTGGCCCAAGTCCCCTCACAATTAAAGAAGCCCGACTGAGTTCAATGTGAACAGGTCAGAACCAGAGCAACCTTGCAAATCATATTGAGGAGTTTCATCCAGGTTGCCTGCCTGTGGTTTGGTGTTTTTCTGGTGTTCCTGAGCTTCTGAAGAATGGATAGTGCAGTCTTACTGTTGCCAGCTCTTGTGATATTTGATGTTTCTCTGGAAGCTTGAGCTTTGAAGGTTTACAAGACAAAGATTTTTTTTTAAAAGCTGTTTTATGTGTGCTTTTAATATGTTCTGGTCTTTTATAGCTGGAAAACACAGGTGAAAGCTGACTTGCGTTCCTAAAAGCTCAGAAATGACAAAGCAGAAGAGATGCCCACATTTATTAGTTTGTGAAATGCTGTGATTTTTTAAGCTGTCATCATATATTAGGCTGTAAAGGTGGTGTTTACAGCCACAGTATGTTTTTAGTTCTGCAGACAGCATGAGGCAGTATGAACAGAATGCTGTGTTAGTCCCACAGAAGTTCAATCACTCCAACAGAATTTCTTAGTAGGCAGAGTTGCCTTCTAAGGAGGAAGATGTCATCTTCATCCTGCACAGTAATTGAAAAAAAATGAAAGTCTTCCTCCCCCAGGATAGCATCATCTTGCCATTGATCAAGAGGCAGTTCAAACCATCAGATGACATCCCTTGAAAACTGGCATTTTTAGAGATACCACATTTGAAATGTTACAGTTATAGGACTTCCATTATATGTATTATAAATCCACATTTTAGAGAGTTGTAAATTAACCATATACAGTCACTGTGCTTTGAAACTCGGCATAAAAATCACAGCCCTGGAGCAGATATTTTTACAAGAGAAGATATTTGAGAAAACTGATTTGACTTTTCAGAGATTTAGACGTGTTCAAGTTATCTCTCAGCACATTAGACTTCCAGAAGTGAAATTTGAGTGAGCTACTAGACACAAGAATGTGGAGCTTTGGGTGAGTGTGACGTGATCCACAGCAAGTAATAATTTGGTTTTGATAATGGTGAATAATGTAAATGCAGCGACATGCTGTGTGGGTTTTAACATGGGACTACTGAACATTGGAGTCAGAAGCTAAATCACTTGGAGTTGTCGCCAAGATCAGCTTTGTGAATGCTCCATGCATACTTGCAGGTGAAATCAGAAGTAATGAATGTGGAAGGAGCTGCTTGACCCCACAGGTGTTACAGTCATGTCCTCACTGTGTGATGTGGGAAAGGGCCACAAATTACCCTTTCTGTGAGATCAAGAACTCCCTGTCCTCTCAGCACTCAAGGTTGCAGAGAACTGGGAATATGTTGGAGTTATTGAAAAGAGGTGCCAGGTAGACTCACATCTCTTCTGGGAGTTGGTTGTTGGAATTGAAATGGTTTATCTACTGCATTTTCATGAGATATGCTTTTATTCTTTCTTTCTTTTGTTCCCCATCCACCTGCAGCAGATTTACAGCCAGTGTAGAGTGTTACATAAGTCTGTAGCCTATTATTATTGAAAAATGTATATATCTGGAATCCTGACAGTGCCATATGGAATTTTTAACGCCAAGTATTACTGAAGCTTTGGAGCAACTGCATGAAAGCAAGGTGCCAGGCGAGAGGCTTTGCTGTTGGAAATATCTGTAGCCCTCCAGAAGCTGCACTGATGTGCACCAGCCCAGCCCACTCTGTCACGGCAGCTGACTCTCCTCTGCTTTCCTTGCTCTTTCCCTCTTTCTGCCTAGCTAAAATGAGATAAAGATGTTGCTCTGCAAGTGGGAAAGACTGAGAGCTCACCACGGAGCCAGGCAGAATTAGAGCAGGAGCTGAGCAATGTTTTGACAGGCTCGGGGCACCCTTTGCTTTGAGCATGGGGCTCCCCAAAGCTCAGCTTGGCCGTGCGGGTCCTGCACAGCCACGTGATGCTGGGAGCTAGTGTGGGATCTCACTGTGTTTACCTTATGGATAAAATATGCAGTGTAGCTGCCCCTAGAAAGGTTTGTAAGCTGACACTGTAAACCCTGTAACAGGTTTCATCTGTTCAAAGCCAGTCAGTTCAAATATCCTTCCTTTATTTTCTTTCTTTTTAAAAAACTCCGAATGAATTTCTCTGTTTCAAGTGGAGCAAGTCGGTCCAAACTTTATAGAGCAATTTTGACCACATTAGTTAGATATTTCTCACTCTTGCTTTCCTTTGTCCATTAATTGGAGAATAAAAAATGATGCCAAATAAATATACCTATCAGTTATCAAGGGTATAGTAGGGGAGTTAACAGAGATGGGTGCAGTGTGTTACAGACAAGGGTCTTTATAACTTTTTAAATCTGAACATCCAGAAAGATTTTTACCAGAGAAATTCTTGGCTAGGTTAATACCATGCAGACTAATTTATATTATGGATAGGCATGTGCTTAAACAAATACAAGGCATGCATAAAATGTCTCCTGATTTGAGAGCTATAACAAGGATAGAATGTATTACCACCAGGTCCGCCAGGAAGCTGGAAACCTGGAGCTGACCTGTTCACAGGTGGTACTCAGGCCAGCTGTAAGTCATCACTGTTCCTCTTAACTAATCAGGAGAATGATGTAGTTTTATTGGTTTCTAGTTATTTTAGACTTTCCCCTGTGAATGTGATTATGGAGAAGCAATTTTGTGCAAGGCAGGGATAGCCAGGCTTATTTTTTTCAAGACAGATGCAACAGATGTTCTCGTAGGTACAAAACATGACCCTTGTGAAAGCTCCCTGAGCACTCATTTTGATGTTAAAGTTAAAACCTAAGGCATCATTCGGGAAGGATAACTCATGGTCACAGCATCTCCTCAGTGACAAAGGATGGGGGGGGGGAAAACAAAGCCCAGTCAGAGGGGGATTAGAGGGAAGGAAATCACAGTGATGATAGGGATAGATAATGATGATACCATCAAGTTCTTACATAGTGCTTTTCACCAGGAGATCAAAAAATAATCTGAGATCTACAGATCTCACAAAGATGAAGGGGAATCTCAATCCTGTGTTATATCCCTTACACCTGTTGCATCTTGTACAGGTTAAAGAGGAGTTAAATCACAGCTAACACTAGTGAGCCACTCTTCAAAAATATTTTGTGCAAATGAGGAGAATGCAATAAAGTGTTTGCAATCTCACTATACGATGTTAATTACACAGTTTTGAAGGCACTGTATACCTGATACATATTGTGAAGGACTCAGTAATGAATGTGTTGCAGAAAATTTCCAGCTGGAATCCAAACAGGACCATTTAAGGGTGTTTTACTGAAACAGTAGTGCCAAATCTCTAGGTTAGGTTTTGGCAGTGGACCAGAAATACTTTTCACAAGGAGTGATTGTTATGTATGATTCATACAGTGCATCCACATGAGTGAAAATAATATTGCTTAGGTCTCAGTGCTCAAAGTGCTTTTACATTTTCAAAGTGCTGTGCACACATTAGTTAATTAATGGAATAAAATAAGGTACATTTTTGTGCATTTAGCATTGACATTTTGACAATAAATTGTTTTGGAGACTTCATATGCATCAGTGCATTTGAGCAGCTTGTATAAATTGTGCTGATGTTCTCAATTGTATTTGAGCAGCATCCTAGTAATTTAGATGCATTTTACCTTATGATGAGCAGATAGATAGAGCGAAGGTTATCTGTAGATAGCAACGTACCATAAATAAGGCAACTTCTTGTCCTTTCTAATAGCTCATAAATCTGCTCACTTGCTCGTGCTCTGCAGTCCACGGCAGAGCTAAACACACTGGTGGAAGTCAAAACCCACTAAGAGCTGTCCTTAGTATTTTAACTGCAGAAACAGCTCCATCCAGAAGATGGATTTTGTGGAATTGGTATACCCAATGTTAGGCACAGGGACTTGGTAAAGTACTGGAACATCTGCTGGCTATTTTCAGAGGACTGTCAGCTTATTACCATCTATTCAAATTAATTTAAAAGTGATCCCATAGAGATGAATCTCGTTTTTCTCTTTTCGATCCTTCTGAAAAGTGTTGGCATACTGTTGACATTTGCATCCCATTGGTTGTTTTTTTTCTAAACAACCTATACTAGAGTTGCAATATCCTCTGTGGAAGGCATCTGTCAATCGTATCAGGCTGGCTTAATGACCTTACACATGAGGACATTTTGGCTGGATTGCTGTCCCAGCTCACAATGCCAAATCTGTAATCATATCTGCTCCCAAGCACAGATCTTCCTTATTGGTCCCAGCCTCTCACAGCTACAGATATCCCAAAAGCAGGCTCTGAAATGCAGCCATTCCACGAGTTGACCCAGTCACCAGCTCAAGTTCTTGAGTTTCTGGGAATGAGTATTTTATATCCAGTTTGCCTGACTTGCTGCTCATTGTTCCTCCTGACCTCCCTTCTGATCAGCAAGAAACGTGCAGAGGTTGCATTTAGGTCATGCACACTCCTGGAATGGATTCTTTCAGGATGCTGGGAATCAAGCATTACAAAATCTTATGAAAATAGCTCTTCATTCTACAGTCACTATTTAACAAAAATGGCATTATTTTGTTGATGGGTGTACCCAAATAGGGTGTACCTCTAGACATGCAGTAGCAAATCATCCTGAGTTGATCTCACTTTAGGAAGAGACACTGGAGTGAGCATCCTGGGAATGGAAGTGTTTTTTCTAGTAGTACTGTAAATTTAGCAGCATCCTCTTTGGTCTGGTTCTGTCTTTTTCAGGTGGCAAAAAGATTATCTCCAGCATTGGAATGAGACACAAACAATTAACAATTTAAGAAAACCAGCCTTTGTCCTTGGAAATTGGTCTTTAATAGCTTGCATTAATTAGTTTAATTTGATCTCTAAATGACAACTTAATCATAAACCATTTTCTTCAAGGAGAGAGATAAGGTAATATTTACATAAATGGGATTCAGTACAGGTTTTAGTAAGAGCAATGGTTTCAGAGCTGTTTCAAGTTATGCCATGTGGCCTTTATTCTTGGGAAAGCAGGTCTGTTACCCCTTCACTTTGCTTCCACAACAGGAGTTCTAATCACCTCATTGGGTGGGAATTAATAACGTTCTATACTACTGTTATCTCCGCCCATGCTCTTCCTCAAACAGAGGCTATATTGAGGTGCTGGGAGGAGAATTTGCAGTACATTGCTGCTAATACAGGTTAGGTGAGCACTTTTTATCCTCTGAAAGTGCAGCTTTTATGACATCTGTTGAATTTTTGGAAACCTAGATGTAGTAAGACAAAATTAGTGTCCAAGTGCTGCTGTCATCTTCCCAGCAGGGTGGGAAACATTAGGTTGCACTGATCCAAAACCCCTGTGAAATCACCAGCCTTTGGATAAAGAGTGACAAATGTGAACTTTAACGGAGGATGAAGGCGAGAAAGATAAAAGAAGTGATAGCAAACAAAGGAAATACTCAGTGGGAGTTTTCTTCTGGACTGCTCTCATTTACATTAGGTTTGAAGGACTTCATCAAATCATGTATTTTGAAAAGCTTTCTGAGGTGAAACTTTCTGGGTTTTAGATGCTTATATAATTTTGTATGTGGGAGTCATCTGTCCTCTTTTGATGAAAATACTTTAAAAAGTTGAATTTTGAACCAACTTTGTAAGATCCAGCCAGGCTCTTTTCTTTGTCAATAATTTAGAAAATAAGATGAAAACAGCTTGGAAGTATCCCAGCCCCTGAGGTGAGGTGAAACCTTTGCTCAGCCTCAGTGAAAAAATTGTTGCTGAGTTTAGCATGACTGCCATTTCATCCTGCCTGTAACAGTGCACTTAAAAAGTTGTTTAAGCCATCATCATCTTCCAGGAATTGTTTCTCCTGCCCTTTCTCTGCCATTCAATTATTGTGCACCCTTCAGGAGCCTCAGCAACAGCAGTAGGGAGCTTTGCTTTCCAGGACAATGGATCCCCGTTGCTCTTCCTGCTGGTTCCCAGCGTCGTGCAGTTCTGCCTCCTCCTGGAACTGGCTCTAGCATCCAAATTTGAATTACTCATCATTTAGGCACTGGAACAGTTTGCCCAGAGAAATTGTGAATGTCCCATTCCTGGAAGTATTCAAGGAAAGGCTGGATAGGACCCTCAGCAACCTGATCTAGTGGGAGACATCCCTGTCCATGGCAGGGATATTTGAACTAGATGACTTTTAAGGTCCTTTCTGACCCAAACCTGTGATTTTTTCGATTCTCATACCTGTCTGAAGGGTAGGAGGTACCATTTCTTGGTCTCTCTGTGTGGTTTTAAGTCTTGGGGCTGTTTTGTATTCAGAATCTTCCAGTAGCCACTAGGATAATGGCAAGGAGGTGATCACATTTCTGTGTTCAAGCATATTTTGGTATTTGAGTGGTGGAGTCTAAGCAAGTAGTGCTGATTCTCCTGCTGGCCCTGGGAAGGAGTGGGAATTTTATCGGTAGATATTACGAGTTACTACAACAAAACTGGTAAAAAACATCAAAAACATAAGAATTTTCCAAAGTGACACCTTAATCCAGCAAAGAGCTGGAGTACAACGCTCTTGGGAATTAGTCTACCACAGGTTCAATGCACAGACAAGTTTAGGATGCTCGTAATCATAGGGAACTTTGGGGTATTTAAATCCAAGTTGTACTAAAAAGATAGTGAAAAACTGATGTTGTAAGGTAAAATGTGATGCAAAAATTTGGCTTACGGGATCACAACGCCCTGCTTGATTGTATGTCACAATTCCATCTTATTCAGCTGAGCTCCACAATGAGGCTATAATAACTCTAAGTAAGCTCATGATTTATCTCCTTCAAAAGGCATGGTTGTTGTAAAACTGCCTATCAGATATTTTCAGAGTACTACCCTTCACAAGCCCTTATTTAACGCAGTTATATTTGCATGCACACCCTCTCTTCCCATTTGCCATTTGTCACTGAGATAGCAAATTACATTCATCAGAATCCATTCATTCCCCTGGTTTCGCTGAATACGGGATTATCTTGGCTGTGTCAGCTGCCCTGTGACTGGGAGCTGTGAAAAATTGAGGTTGCCTTCAGATATTCCAAACATGTATCTTCAAAGGACAGTAGGTATTAAGCTGGAAAAGATTAATGGGCTTTATGTCATTGTGTTTGTGTGGCACAGAAGTGAATTGTGCAGATTGATGGATATCTTGGTAAAAACAAATGCATTCTTAAACTACTCTCCTGGCCCTTCCCTGACAAGTTTTAGTGACCATCAAAAGAAATATACTAAGATGTTCCCTTAAATCCTAGGCTGGTTTTACAGGTTTTTTCACCTTTAGGAAAATGAAAAACTTTTTGTAGTTGAGAACAAAACCACATGTGGACTATTAAGGACTGGTTATTTTATAGCCTGTGTTTATATCAGCACTACAGAACTGTCACATCTTATTTGTCATAAAATCGTATCATATATAAGTAACTGGAACATACACAAATGGCCAGCAACAAAATTGTGAATTCCTCTGAAAATGCTGTTATAATTTCCTGTTTGAGATCCAGGTTAGTTCTTTAGGATAACCATTCTGCTTGTCAGGGAGATGCTTTGTTCACACAAAAAAAAGTAACAGTTCAGCACAAAGAAGGCCAAAAGGGAAAGCTCTACCTACCCTTGAATAATAGACTGTATTTACAAAGTATTGAAGGTATTCACAGAATGAATTCTCTCACAAAGAATAAGTAACTTTAAAAAACCCAGTCAATGTATAAGGGAAAAAGAGTTATCAGTATTGATTCACACAATATATGGATGCGTTGAAAAGATATTTCCACCAGAGGAAAAGCAGTGGTGTGCAGTGAAGCTTGTGAATTTTGCATGTGACCATTGATGGGATTTTTTTATTCTTTTTTTTTTATCTGTAGCATCTTTGGTCAAAAGATAACAGGAGAAAAAACCCCAGGGTCCTAGTCTACTTCTGCTGTTCTTGTTCCTCTATGACCTTGGGCACATCAAATCTTTACTTGGCAGCAGGGATCTATCAGAACTGTCACAAAACTGGAATGCTGGCCTGTGCTTGAGAACTGTGGGTAAAAGTGGTTCTCCACTGGGAAGTTTTATGGATTTTAGTATGTGTCAGTTTTGTGGAGAAAGGCTTGGGCCATAGTGCTAACTGCACTCGTGTGTCTGGTACCTGTGTGATACTGGGAGTATCAACAGCCCTCAGCTGTTGAATATGAGCAGACCTGTAGGAACAGGCACAAAGGACAGGGAGAGACATTCTGGCCATATTTTGAATTTTTGTTGAGTTTCACTGTTAAGTGTGTTGCTACTTCATTTTGGTTTAGAGGCAGAGATTGCTGCAAAGCCTTATGTACTAGGATGTTGTTTGTATTACTATTTTAAACTGGTAATAAATATCTGGTGGGGTTTTTGTTGTTTTTGTTTTGTTTTGTGGGGGTTTTAAATTGTCATTGGACTTTAATTATCTTTCACTCCAAGCTAAGTATGTGTTCCATCATGAAGTAGGATATTAAAGCACTAATAATAACTTTCTAACTACAGTAGAACCACCATAGAAACCATTCTACTCTTTGATAAGCATAAATAATTTTATGATTCATATGGTTTGTATTATTCTTTTCTTCCATGGCTAACTAAGTAATGTGATGGTTTAAGTAAGAGTTGCTTCTTCACAGCTAGTCCTCCACAGGTATTTGCTCTTGATGTGATATCATAACGCTCCATTAATACCATTACTTGCAAGACGTTTGCAGTAATGTGGATTTTTATTTAGGCTTTTGCTTTGGATTCCAAAGAATCTCAAAATTCAAATCCATGAAAACCGGAGACCAGTGTCCTGAGAGTGTACATTTCTCCCTGGATTGAAGGGTAATCCAGAGATGTCCTGTTTGCCTGAAGCTGGGCTCATTTGAATGATTGCAAGGTCAAGTAAACACAGAGTGTTTTGGCTCAGGTCTGAAGTGGATTTGAAACTCTGCCAAGAGAAAAGCTCTTAAGGCTTAGGTGAATACCTTTGTGAACATCATCACACAGTTCATTGATTGTCAAATTCACCATATCACCAGTCTGACACCTCTGCCCTGCTTAAATCTTGTTCTGGGGATGGAGGCAGCACCAAAGCTTTCTATTTGCCATAAATACATGACTGAAGTTCTTTTTGAGAGTAATTCTGCAGTCATAGACCATGATGTCATGCCAAAAGGAGCAGACTGTCAGCTAGGCTTTATGCTCTAATGGTTTCTGTGAAATTAGTAATAATACCAGGAGGTTGAATTTCAATTTACAGTGCTATGACATGAGTAGCTTTTATAGGGCCTGAAGCATTCAACTTCAGAAAGTGTGTGAAAACATCTGACCTCAGCCCCACTGGTTTCCAAGGGGAGATGCAGACCTCTCTGCTCTGTTTGGTCAGACAGGCTGCTCTCTGGACAGCTGGCCAGATGTTCATGGTGCTCAGGAAAGGTAGCATCTCTAGCAAAGTGGATCACAGCTGCTGGGAGGTATATGGCAGATGCCGGTGTTATTCTACGAAGCTGGTTATTTCCATCTGTTGGTTGCAGTAGGATTAGCAGAGGATCAGATCAGGCAGAGGGTAGGCTGAAGGGGAGACTTTCAGCATCAAGGGAGAGCATCATCTACCAGTTCTTTAGTGGGGCTGAGAGAGATGTTAGTCTCTGTACTTCTGTATGTAGTCAGTTCAGTGCATCAGCTCAGTTACAGGAAGAGAGGAGCTCTGTCAGAAAAACAGAAAAGAAAGAGATGGCAGATATGGTCCCTGAAGATAAGCAAGAGAGAGATATGGACTTCAGAACAGAAAACTGAGCCCTTGTCACAGAAATAGAAGAGATTTTACATCATGTGCAGGGACCAGGCTAAAGCACTGTTAATCTGGTCCTAGAGTGCGTTAAAAATCTCTTGCTCCTTACTCTGTGCTTCTCACAGCTGAGATTTTGATTCTGTGAGAGCATGCCATGGAAGCCTGACTTAGGTTGCTTTGTTCTCACTGGTCTCTACAAGGGCAGTTTTGCCAGGCAATGAAAGCTAACAGGGCTGCCCATGCAGTCATGGTCCAAACAAAGGAAAATGTTCAGCATTGCTGAATCATGGAAAGGTTTGGGTTGGGAGGGGCCTTACAGACCATCTCATTCCAAACCCCCTGCCATGGGCAAGGACATCTTCTACTAGACCAGGTTGCCCAAAGCCCCATACAACTTTGAAGGTTCAGGGCTCCTTTCTTGCAGGCAATGTAGTCGAGGCATATTGATGGGTTCAGGCAGCTCTGAACTGTAACTGTTAAGGATATCTTTGAGAAAGTCTGTAACATTTAGGGTAATGAAATGTCTCTATCGAAAGAACTTGAATTCTTGAGGCAAATGTTCTCTCATGCTGCAGAGTATAGGTGCCGATCCAAGCATGCTGAAGTTGATAAAAAAATCTCGTTTGCTTCGCTGAGTTTTGAATTAAATCCATGGAATTTTGGTAAACTAAAAATGTTTCAGCAAGCTTCTGGTGTTCACTGTTGCCTTATGACAGTAGGTCCTGATGGGATCAGGCAGGGGTGTTTCATGAAAGGGATTCACTAAATCTACAAAGAGCAAAAAGCTGCTTCCTTCTCTTTGTTGCTTATTATCATTCATTTGATTTGGGATTGGGAAACAATTTTTGCAAGTTCTCATTGTTTTTCTATTGTGTATTTTCTGGTAAGATTTAAGTGATGATGAAACTTTTTGTCACATATAAAAAGCAGTCACTTCCTGCTAGGTAAATGTCCTGCTGCTGGAGACATGCGTGAAATACTTGAGAGTGCTGAAACGCAGTTGGGTTTGTTTCCATTGCAAGTTGTTATTTTGTTAGGACACAGGGTGGCAATGACATGGAAACATTCACTATATGAAACAGTCTAGAATGCCTTTTGATCAGTGTTTTTCTTCAGATCTGTGTTTGATATATCCAGCTTGGTGCTTGGGTATACATACAGCTATACCTATGACAGCATCTGACATGTCCTGTGGATTGTGCTTGGCAATAACTCTTTGAAGCAACACATAAGTGCAAAGCTAGGTATTCCTGTCCCCTAGACAGATAGGGAAATGAAGCCAGGGGAATCACATAACCTGCCCAAGGCCACAGCAAAAGAGCTGAGATAAAAACATAGATACTTTTGATGCTAAAACACATAGAGAATCACAGACAGACTTGGGTCGGAAGGGACCTTAAAGTTCATCTCATTCCAACCCCCCTGCTATGGCCAGGGACACCTTCCACTAGACCAAGTTGCTCAGAGCCCCATCCAACCTGGCTGTAAACACTTCCAGGGATGGGACATCCTCAGCTTCTCTGGGCAACCTGTGCCAGGGCCTCATCACCTTCATAGTAAGGAATTTCTTTCTAACATCTAATCTTAATCTCTTCTCTTTTAGTGTAAAACCATTCCCCCTTGTCCTATCTATATATGCCCATGTAAGAAGTCACTCTCTGTCTTTTTTATATAGATACAGCTGTATTTTATAAATTCCTTCTATAGCAGCAGCTGCATGCAGAGATGTGCATGTAAACATGCAGTGTCCTCCCACACGCTGCAGTAGAGGGCAGGGTCCTTTAGTACGAGTTTAAGGGACCCTCAGCAGCTTTCCGTCATTCCTTTGCGTGTCCCTGAGCACCCACCCGCCCAGCCTTCCATGGAGCTCTCATAGACCATCAGTGGTCTGTGAGTGAACTCACCCAAGGTGCAGCAACTCACCAACAAATTGAAAACTCACAAAAGGTGAAGTGTTCTCAAAGTCACCAGCTAACAAAACCCCAAAGATCAAAAACCAGGAGGAAATATTTTTGCCACTTTCTTTGCACTAAGGTCAGTGCTGCTGCTATTAGACAAACTGTGCTTTTATACCCAGTGGTGGGGTTTTCAGTTCATGAGATATGGCTGTATCTTTCTAAAACGCTGGTGTTAGGGTCCATTCTACTGCAAAAAATGTGTTCAAGACCAGTCTGAATGGGGCTTGGAGGACTCAGATCTAGTGGAATGTAGTCTTGTCCATGATGGGGGAATTGGAACTGGATAATCTTTAAGGTCCCTTCCAACCCAAACCATTCTGTGATTCTAAAAAAATAGGCTGAGTCCTGTAAGCCTTCCAGAAGTTTACTAATTCTTATCAAGTTCTGCTAACAAAACCACCTGGAAGCTATCCCCATCAGAATTAAATAAAGCCTGGCAAGGAGAGCAGGGCCCAAGGTAAAAAAAAACAATCAAATGTACTCACAGCCTTGAGCTGTGAAGGTGCCTACTAAGTGAACAGCTCATGCATTTTAACTCCCTTCTTCCTGTGCTGCAGTGCTCTTGATTTTGGGGTTCTTTGATCCACCTATTTTTAGCTGCGAAGTGAGCAGAATTTAATCAGGCTCTGACAGGGCATGGTTGATTTTAATACCAGCCTTCAAAAAAGAGCTGTCAATCAGGGACGAGCTTTAATACCTTCAGCCTTGAACTCCTTTACAATTCTGCTGCAGTTGAGTGGTGCTTGGTCAGCAGTGGAGGAGCTGGGCATCTGCAAAAGGCACTGGGGGTTATCTGGGCACTATTGGGGGAATCCATGGGGGCTATTCCTCACCCTCTCTAAAGGGGGGGTGTGGCACTCTAATGAAGCTGGCATTTCCAGGCCACGTGAGAGGAGAGATTTCCTTGTTGAATAAGGAGCGGCTTTCCTAACTGCACATCCCAAAAGTCCTGCTGAGCTTTTGTGGGCCAGCAGGCAAAGTAGGTTGATAGTCACTTGGATTAAACCTTCCCTTATTATGCTGGAATGGGCATAGTGAGGACAAGGGTTACTTTACCTACCTAATCTCAAGTTATTTTAGCTGGGGATGTTAGGTAAAATAGTCAGTGACTGGCAGAATGGTAGAATAGGGTTTAATTTCAGATTTACTATCTGCCAACACATGCCATTCAATCAGAAAAACACAGGATTTCAGCTGTCATCACAATATCTTATGCATACATAGAAATAGAGCAGTTTTTCTCACACCAAGAAGAAATAGAACAGGTTTATATATAGGATGTGTACAGTCAGGAGGCTAGAAATTTTGAAATAGCCTGCCATTTCTAGAGAGATTCCCTATTTTTAAATTCAGGAATTAGAAGTAGTAGAAATTCTCATGGAGAAGTTTTATCATTGTCAGCTGTACTGAATGAATAAAAGTAAAGGGAACACCTTGAGAAGTTGGACTATATAGAATGAGCCAAATGTCTGTAGGATTTTCAGCAGAGAATATGAGACTATGTAGAGACTCAGGAACTTCTCTGTGTGGGAATATCCTTCCTCCTCTGCCTTATACATTTCCATCCTTGCTCTTTTTTCTGTTCTGGTTCATTGGGCCTATCACTTTTAATGCTTGAAAGTCTGAAAGGCAGAGATGGAAGATGAAAATCTAACAACACCCCAGTAATATCTTAATCCAATTTTCACAAGAAATTTAATTTAAGCACTCACTGATTAAAGCCTCCCTCCTGAAAACACGCAACTTAGGCAGAATCATAGAATGGTTCGGATTGGTAGGAACCTTATCAATCATGTTAGGTAGAATATAACACTTCTTGGCAATGGTGCTTTACGTTATGAATTTGTGAGTATGGAGATGAGTATGGCTTTTTGGCTTTAGCATATAACTAGTATTTGAGTTTTCTCTTATATCCTTTTTGAAGAGTAGCTGATGCCATGGTCCAGCATATTTTTAAGGTCCAGCCTGGTTTATTTACGAGGGATGCACAGAACAGCTTGCCTCTGTAAGCATCATATGAGCAGACAGCAGCAAGCAGTTTTCTTGCTGACAAATCTGCCAGTGGGCTTCCCTGCTCTGCTCTGCTGCCTTCTCTCCTGCTCACAACCCTCCTTCTTCCTTAACACCAACGTAGCTTATACCTTCAGTCTCATAGAGTGTCATAGAATCTGTAAAGTTGGAGAAGATCTCCAAGGTCTTCAAGTTCAACCTTTGAGCGAATTCCACCTTTACCACTAAACCATATTGCAAACTGCCACATCTACTAATTTTTTGATCATTTCCAGGGATAGGAACTCCATCACATCCCTGGGGAACCTGTTCTAGTGCTTAACCACTCTTTCAATGAAGAAATTTTTCCAGATATCGACCCTGAACCTCCCCTGGTGCAACTTGAGGCCATTAACCCTTGTACTATTGCTAGTTGTGGTATTACCTACCTAGTCTGATCATTAAGGTTTTGTCATCACGTTTGGTCCTTGTTAGTAGCTGCTGGTATTTTCCAGCATAACCAGTCCTTGCCTGCTCTCATCCCCTTCTTTATTCTACTGGGCTGCTCCAAAGTGAGCTCAAAACTTATGTCCTGGGCTGTTCACCATAACAGTGTCTTTGAAGCCAAGGCTTGGACTTCACTTCTAAGACCAGCTGCAGCAAAAAGACAGCATTTTCTACTGAAGATAAGGGAAAGAATTCATGTCTTGAGAGCATTGCTCTCACTATTTCCCTGCAGGGGGAGGCTTATGATTTTTCTAGCATATGCGAAGGCACTCTTGAGGAGTTCTGCTATGACAGATTGTGTTATTGCCCATGGAGACACCAGGACAGCATAAGATGCCAAATTTTCTATTGCTTGGGCTTCATTCCTTTGGGCTCTTGTACACTTCAGAGAAAAAGATGATTACTGGATTGCAGGTCCCTCAGCTCAGCTGTGAGAGGGTCTTTTTGCTTTCCACAGACCCCTCCAAGCTGGGTTTTGGCTAGAGGCATTTTGTGCTGGGCAATGCAAGCAAACATAAAGGAATCACAAGGCTGAAGTCTGGTGTGGGTGGTTTTTGGCCTTAAAGGGTTTAGATTTCTGTGGTTTGCTTTGTTTAGCTTTTTTTATTATTATTTTTGGTCTGTTTCAGAAAAGCTTTTCACATACAGTGATCTCCCAAAGAATTTATTTGAACTCATTGGTGGGTGGTGCATACATTATGGGCTGTGGTTTCATTGATATGCTCAGCCTCACTAAGTAGATGGCATATTAAATGTTTTATTTACCCTGTGTGCTACCTGTCATCTAATCAGCTTTTGTGTTTCTGCTGCATTCTGTTTGTATTATAGTGAGAATAAGTGGTTTCATGTAAATTAAAACCACATGAAACCTTTCAAAGCCATTTTAAAATACTAAATGGGTTTGCAAATAGGTTTGTCGGACAAGGATTGGAAAAAGAGCTCTTTGCTTACCCATTTACTCTTCTGTATGCTTATTAGAAGTCCCCATGTGACTTTTTCATCAAACATTGCATCCCAGTTCTCATCTGGAATGCCAAAATCATTTATACTGTGCTCAAGAGCAGTTTGCGTAAACAGGAGGCAGTTAACAAAGAATACAGTTGTGAGCTGCAATTGCAAAGGTTATTTTATAAATTACAACACAGATGTACAATAAAGTCAAGACACGCAGCCCTGTTTTCTTGTTTGCCTGGAGCATAAAAGCGTGTTGGCTTAAAAGTTTCTTTACCTTTATTGGCTGTTGTTGCAAATATGGATGATTTTGATGCTTTCATTGTGAATCATTTTGTTTCTTACAGGTGGATCGTATCATCTTCTGCGTCTTTTTGGAGGTTGACTACAAAATTTTCAAGAAGAAAATGGGCGAGTTTTTCCCTCTGGGTAGGTATAGTAATCAAGTACCATTCGACTTCTAAAAAGGATGCAGCAAAAATGCAACAGTTGGCATCTTTGCTTCTTTCCAAAGCCAAATAATGAAATGTGAACTTTCTTTAAAGATCAGCTGCACATAGAGGCTCTAATCTGGACAAATGCAGACATTTAAAATGTGTGAATCGTTAAAACTACTTGTAATACTGCTTTTGTATGCTCAGTATGGTTAGTCTCTTCATTCCATGCTGTATCTGTATCTTTTCCAAAACTTGGTGCATGGCACTGGCTCTCTTGACTCTTGAGAAGGAAATGATTTGCACTAATGTATATAGCTCCTAGAGTATATTCATTTTCCATACACTTTGTACACGCTTTGGTCTTTCATTAACAATGCTGGTAGGGTTTCTCTGGGTCTGAAAAGATACCGCAGGGATTAGAGTCCAACTGTGTCTGAATGAGGACTTTAAACTTGAGCTGTCCCTGTGCAAGAATGAATGGGGGAAAGATGGCTCTCACTGGAGCACTTGGGAAATGTTAGCCATTCATCTTGGATTTCACACAGGAGGTTGCTTTCTAGATTTAGGGAAACCTGGTGGATAGTAAATTTGCTAATCCCTCTCCTCCTATAAGCCTGTGATTTATTTTGATCATACATCGTTAGAAATCTCCTCTCCATAATTTTATCAACCCTAAAACTCCTCTGATTTTATTTTGCTTTGTGCTTACATCAGTCTGACTGTGTGTGAAAAGATCCATATTTTAGTATTTTGTTTTATCTCCCAATACTCCCTATGCTGTCTGTCTAGTGGAAACAGCCCAGGAGTAATAGGAAGCAGAGCTTTGGTGTGTTCAGAGTCCCGTTAATTTCACAGGACTGTGTTTTCACTGTAGCCACAGCGGTTCTTCCCTTTTGCTTTGTCTGGTAGCATGGAAATTGTGATATTTTTGTCTCATCTCACTAGAACAAAGCTTTTTTGTAGATGACTTTGTAATCGCCAGTTTGCAGTGATTGGCAGCTGAAACTTAAAGACCTATTGAATTATTCAGGTAGCATCGAATGATGTCTAACCGCTTAATAATACTTTTGTCTGGAGCACACTGAAGATGCATTTCAAAAAGCTGCATTCATGTCTAATCCATTCATTGTATGGTTTTATTTTTTTGTCAGCATACCCAACCCAAAAGATAAAGTGGCAGTACCCTGCCTACTGTTGCTGGCTCTGTTTCTGCCCTTCTGATTAAGTGAGAGAAGAATATAGCATCAATTTGTCAACAAATCAAGAGTAGTAATGCTCACTTTCATTGCTAAGGCCTTTGCAATTGTGGTGTAAAACCTGTTAATGTTTCTATAAATGTAAAACCCACTTGTGTTTGAAAGTTTGAGAGTCAGGAAGATGCTTCAGAGCTGTATCATGACAAGCCCAAAGGCAGAAGGAGAGCAAAGAGGAAGATTTATTTTGTTTGGGTTTTTTTTAAAACCTGACATTGTTGAACTCCTGTCTACAAAGAACCTGTGCGGCTGGGTCTCATGTTATAGAAAAACATATGATTGCATTACACCACATTATGTGGATGATCTGCCATACCATAGTTTTTAAAGTATGTTTATTCTCATGTATGTAAAGGTTTAATGATTTTTTTTGCTCAAACTAAAATTGGGATTCTGATACGTCACTGTAGTGAGGTGGTCGTGGTAGGAACCCTCTAAATCCAGTGTTTTGCATACGTGGCTATACAAAAGGTTCATCCAAAGTTTACAGCTATCCAGAGAAAGTTTAGTTCTCAGTATCCATAATTTCGGTAGATTATTATGGGATTAGGTATCGATTATTAAAATACCTTAGGGCTCATTTTCATAGACTCCTCGTTGCAATTTTCTCATAACTAATGATTCAGATTTTGATACGCCTTAATATTACTAGGCATTTACTATCTGGTGAGCCAGAGCCTTAAAAGGAACCAGTGTAGCATCTAAAGCTTTACTCCTGACTCAGTGAAGGATTTCCTGCGGGTGGATCCAGTAGCCAGGGATTCAGTAGGTTTTTATGTTAGTGTTTTATTTTTAGTGTCTTTAGATCTTCAACTTGTGAGGAGACCGGGAGAGGCAGGATGAATGCATGCTTCCCAAAGGACTCTCCTGTAGTGTCACTGGAGAAATGGTCAGTATCTGGATCTCTCTTCTGGAGTGCCCTAACCATTAATGTACAGTCTCAGGCTTTCTTTGCCAACTTGAACTGACACTTTTCCATAGGGTACCACCACTTCAACAGATGTCAGCTGAAGTCAGCCCCATGCTAAACTGCCTCCTGGTGAGAACATCAGCTAAAGGTCTGGATGGAGATCACCAGATGACCATCATGTCTGCCGTTTGTTCCTTTTATCAGGCGTCTTGGGTGAAATGTGAATTGCCATCTACATTTAACATAGCAGACTTGGACAAGTTATCAGCAGACTCTCCTACTGTAGAGATATCCCATCTCTCTGCAGAACTGGTTTCCTTCACAGAAGACTTAGCTAACATAGTTCTGTGTCAAAAAGTTAGCAGCTGCCTCTACCTTTGGCAGTAAATTCCTGATATTTCTACTGTGAAGGAAATTAATGAAACTAGTGATTTTGTTTTGGTTTAAAGGAAATCCATTAATTTAGTGAAATTAAAGTCTTTAAGGATAGACTTGCCCTAAATTTAAATTGATAGAACACTATCTAAACACTCACAGGAGAGAATAACACTGAGGTGTTGCTTTAAGCTTAGAGAAAAAACATCAAGGCGTTTTAAAAGTGCGTCTTGCATTCAGAAACATTGTGAAATATATCTACTTCAATAGATGTGGACAAAAATGCTTAGAAAGAAGAATATATTCATGGAGTTATATACATAGATAGTTATTACTTTAAACCCACTGCATTAATAAATCCAAAAAGACATGCAAGTGCTTGAGCTAGTCAAGTGATAATGAAATGAAGCTAGAATTACACCTCAGTGCATTAGAGTAAGTGGAATATAGATATAGGGAAATTGTTCCATTAGTTGAACATATCATTAAGCCTATTTTGCAAGTGGAATGCCAAAAAATTAGTCAAGTAATAATATTGATATTAAGACAACTGCCAAGAGCCTTGTCATTTTCAAACTTTAAATATATAGGAGAAAGAGACAGACTTCAAAGTAATGTCATGTCTTAGCAGTGTAGCAAAGTTGTGTAGTAACAGAGCAATTGTAACTGTCTCAGCATTTCTGATTCAATCTCAGTAATTACACTTTACAAAACCCAAGCCAGAGACAGCGTGCTCCAAGGGGGAGCAGAGCACCTCTTATCTTTGACTCAGACATAGGTTCTCATGCCAGTGTTGTCCAGAAAAGTCCTGGTTTGGTTAAGTAAAAGGCCTTAGTCCAGGCGGAATTTTCTGTTGATCCTGTGGGGTTTTGCTGAGAAGATTTTGTATATTCTAGTGGGAAAAAAGCAGTAGAAAGAACAACTTCATTTGCTTAAGATGGATCACTGTTTTAATATATTAAACAGTGCCACAGTGATGTTTTTTTTCTTTTTATGAATTGAGTCCTATCTCTTTGTGCAATGAGATAGCCCAGCTATTCTCCCTTCACCTGTGTTGGAACATTTTCTCTACGTAAACTGAGAGAATATCTTTCAAGCAAATAAAATATCTTTGCCTGCAGTTCTGGGTCATATGTGTAGTTCTTACATTGCTGGATTCATTGCTATTAGTAGTATGAGTGAGTTTTCTGGGAAAGGAACTGCTACTTAGACCATTTTTCTTTTGGAATGCATTGCCTCTTCTAATAGAACTCTATATGGAGTCCAGACATTAGGCATTACTTTTATTGCTAAGTATACATATTTATAAGACTTACCAGAAAATGGAATCTCCCTTGAAAAGCTAGATTTGCCACCATTTACTTTGAAGTGATACATGCTTCTAGGATTCTATACATAGGAGGAAAATTAAGAGTATTTGTAAACAGTTGCCAGCTGGAGGCTGGTACCTGTTGAATGATACCTTTTCTCTTTTCCTTCTATATTCTGTGTACACAAAGCTACTTAATATGTCAGACATAATCTTGTAAGGACCTTTGGCAAATGCTTATTTTTCATGGTGGCTGTCACATATTATAAACGGTTTATCTTCAATTGTAATGCTTAAAGTCTTTCTAAATCTACCACCTGTTATCAGTGTATTGGAGAGGAGAAACTTTTTTTTATGAAAATGCTTTTTAGACAAAAATAATGCTATAAAAGGGATGTCCTGTGAAGCTGCAGCATCCAAGGTTATATTGCTTCTTGCTACTTTAAACAGAGTAACAAAATTACTTCACTAAAACATTGCAAAAATTTTTGGAGAAAGGACGTTTGCACTTTCATTAGGCCAGTTGATAGATGGAAGGTGCATGCTTTTAGACTTGTGTCCTTTTAGAGCTAATGAAAGGATGCTGAGCCTAAGAGCTTTTTCTTTTTTTTTTTTTTTTTAAGCCACTATCAGTTGGTGATAGGAAAAAGAGAGAGATATTGCTTCATCTTGAGAAAACTTTCCCTTCCCTCTATTACAGGTTATGATATTTAATGCATTTTCTGCTTTCATCCTGGTTGATGAAAACACTATTTCCCCTACCAAAACCACATGGATAAGAGCTACTGCCTTATAATAATTCTCCTATTACTTCATGAGGATGCACAGCATCCTTCTTGTGCATAAAATGTGCAAATATATTACAATTGCAGAGGAAATTCATTGTTAAGAGATCTCCCAGGCTTGGAATCAAATTGGAAACTGTCTAAATGGCTGAATGAAGGGCTTTGTATTAAAAAGGCCAATCTCTGCGCTAATACGTGAGCGAACTCCTAAGCAGGGACTGTAATTTCTGTACTGGTATTGAGAGGCATCCCTCTCTCTGCTTACTGTGGCAGACTGCACTGGGGCTGGAGCAGTCCTCTGCATGAGCAAAGGAGTCATAAGTTAGCCCTTAGCAAGTAATCCAGTATCAAATGGGTAATTCGTCTGATAAATTTAGCCTCTCTATTTGCATTTGCCGTGTTCATGAGCCAATTTGTTTCCGTAATTCATCACCTGAATGTATTCCACAAAATATTTTCATGGGCTTTATTTTACTCTGGAGAGGTGCCAAGCAGTTTACTGGAAGTGCCCAATATCCTTTATGGGAGGTTTCACCTGGGCAGTGATTTGCCTCATAAGTCACAAGGCTCTGTTTCTCTGACTGGTTAAGGCTGGAGCACAAAGGCCATCGGGGCTTGGGGCCCCACAGAAATGTCCCTTAGGGAGTAAGATTTGGGGGAGTTTGATCTCTCTTTGGCTTTCTTCTCCTGATCAATAAGGGCCATCCAGAAAGGTTTGGTTGCTGCTGCTTTTCCTGTCTCCGTGCAGGTTTTCCAAGTTATTATCTTCACAGCTGATACATGCCTGTGATCTCACAGGGTGAAACTGGAAGCAGTCAGACCATTGTATTACTCCCTTCACTGCTTTCCCTCACAGAGCTTGCAAGGTGCTGTTTGCTGTCTTGCTTCCCCAACCCCAAAGTTCCAATGGAGCTGTCGTATTGAGTTGCTTAGGGGACTCTGGTTTCTCTGCCTCATGAAACTTTTGTCCCTTGGAGATCCTGCTTGGCTTTTCAGATGGTGACTGTGCCATGACCATGCATCCCTTTCATTTCTAGAGCTGTGTATCAATCCACTGCAAGCATACCAGGGTACCCCTCAGTATTTATGCTGTCATAGCCATCCAGCATGCTCTGAATTCCATGGCAGCATTTAACATTCCCCTCAGATTTCCAGTCTTGTGTGAGTCTTGTGTTGAGGCAGGGATGCGTGAGGATTTTTTGGTGGGTGGAAGGTGGAAGGCTGCAAGGTTTGGAAAAGCTGTGGCATGCTGACGTTTTCATAAGGATGCAAAATGCTCTCTGCATCCCTTTGAACTGTCTTTATATTGGAAGATGTTAGATGGCTCCTGCAAGGCCCCTTGTTGAAGAATTTATTCAAAACAGCTGGGGAGAAGCACAGCCCCACTGTTCCTCTGATGGTTCCTTGGTCCTTAGCAGTGGAGGCTTCCAAGGAAGCACTGCCCATTTGGGGGAGCTGGAAGAGCCTGTGCACTAAAATAGGATGTTGGCTTTGCTCTAGTTCTCTCCCACAGCACCTATGGATCCTGATAAAGTACCCTCCAGTGTAAATAGGTTGCTGTAAAAATTGTTCTAAATCCGAGAGTTTAAAATAGCCACAAGGTTTAAAATACCTGTCCATTTTGAAACGTGTCTGAAAACAACTTGCCTCAGAAAATCTCAAGGTCACTTAAAGCTAAATGTATTCATAAAACTGTAAACCAGAATTGTTCTATGAGTTTTTGTCTTTATTTGCCATGGTAAAGACTGTGCCAGTCCTACCACTCATTGGGGTTGTCTGTTTTGCCCGTTTTGCCAATGTCTTGCTTTTCTGCAGGAGGGTGATCAAGCAGCATCTCAGGAGTGGTGCTTGGGGGACAGAGTATATAGTTGATGATTCAGATACTGTTTTCAGCATCTTAGGAGATATGCAGATCAAGAAAGGGTTCCCAGCACCTTCTAACATGGCAGTGGGTTTCCAGTACCTAAAAAAAAGTTAATGGGTAGCTTCCCATTTCCTTTTGAATCATAGTAAAAACTTCCTGGTATGATCCCATCAGCATTATTTTCTGGCCAACGGCTGAATTGCTCTAGACTTTGTGTGCTGAAATTATTGGTCACCTAAAAACATGGTTTGATAGAGGCTTGTGATACTGTCTGCACTATGGTCTGGAAAACCATTTGCCTCCTCAATCCTGATGGCAGCAGTGTCACAGCTTGGAGCAGGGCATGGATCAGCAATGGGACCATAACGTATAAAAGTGCTGTTGTCAGGAGCTTTTGCTTTTGCTTTTCTAAATGGAGCCTCATCTTCTTTGCTTCTTGGCATCTTGTAGAGATTTTTCTTGTCTCCTTTTGTGAGACCGACAGAGCCTTCAATCAATCCAGAAGTCTGGGAAAATGGCTATTTCTATATATTTGTCCACTCACTCCAAATCCCTGAGCTTTCCAGTTCCTGAGAGACATCTGGATAGGAGCTACATTGAAACAGCAAAGTGGCAGGTGGATGAGGATGCCCTTGAAGGCACAGGGGTCATTTAGATGCAAAGATCAGGTTGCTGTGCATGATAAAAGCATAGGGGAGCACAGGAAGATGATGAGCTTGGTAATTAGAAAAGTGAATACAGAGCAGATATTTACCATCTCTTGTAACACAAGGAGTGCAAGGTGTCCCAGGAAATGATGAATCAGGATGAAAACAAGCAAAAGGAAGTCATTTTTCACCCAGCACACAGCTAGGATCTAAGAGTACTTGGTATGAGGTGCTGCAGAGCCTGTAGGTCTTGAATACAGTTTAAAAAAGGATTAGCTCAACCAACAGAGGACTGGTGCAATGACAGCTATTAATCTTCATGGCCTATGTGTAACCTTAGGCTCAGGGAGTGACTGGGATAGGGAAGTGTGTTGCAGTTCTCTTCTGTACTCAGCCCTTCACACATGGATGCCTGGCACCAGAAAACACACAAACAGCTTATTCTGTTTAATACATTATGTGAATACATCTTTGATCAGGGATCTTTTCTTCCTACTTTGTTGGGTATTGTGGCATCTCATTAAAGCATTCCAAATGCATTTTATGTCATTGTCAAAAATATCCTGTCCTCTCTGGCCACAGACTCCAAATGACTTCATGTACTCAACTGCTTCTTATTTCCAGGATGCAGTTAAATTTGGGTTTGTCTCGTTTGATTGCCTCTGCCATAGGTTACTGATGAGATACTGTTAGAAGCTTGTATTTGCAAATGTATGACCATATGCAAAACATGTCATTTTGTGTGTGACTACTAGATTAACATCCAGTTTAGCACTTGCGTGAACAAAACTTTGTTATTTTCAGTATTTTAGGGCAGAGAGGAAATAAGGAATAGGTTATTTTTTAAAACCTGAAACCTGTTTCCCCAAGGAGTGCCCTATTCCTTTTATGTAAGGTAGAAGCATCTGGAAAATGGAAATCCAAATCTGATCCTGGTGTGAGTACCATTTCCTTCACTGGAATAAGGTTGTCCAGTTCCCTCACCGTGGGAACAGCAGTTACTGCACAGTCTTTGTATGCAGCTGAGGTTCATATGGTTTGTATGGTATGTATTTTACAGCAGATCAAGTGATGTGGTTCATAAAAGAGGTCATTGATGTGATGACAAAAAAGCCCCGGTGCCTAACTTCTACTTAGGAGATTGGTACTGAGGATTTCTATGCGTTGTGGCTTCAAAAGCTACAAACACATCCTACATTCTGTGAGGCTCCAGTGTTGTGGGACTGGGGTAAATAAACAACACAAGAAGGAAACCGGTGCTACTGCTGCGGTATGGCCAGGATATACAGAGTGTATCAGTGGAAGTTTCTTTATAATCAGACAAAAAAATTTAATGAAATTTGCTCAGTATCAGGGGGAGGTTTATATAGTGCCTGCTGCTCTGTATGCAGGATTGCATGATTAAAGGAGAGAAATGTTCAGAATGAAAAGAATTCCTATTTTTACTTCCAAAGCAGAAGAATGCACTTTTTTTGTTAAGGATCTTTTTGGTTTACCTTTTTCTTTTTTTTCCCCTTCATCTTAGGAGCACTGAGGATGAGGGAAAGTTTTATAGGAAATATTACTTTTTATTAGGAGAGGAGAAAAGAGTCAGGCCTGTTTCAGTCGATCTCATCTGCCAGAGATTTCCAAACCTGCTTTTCCTCAAAGAAAATATTGCCTTTTTTTGTGCTATTTTCTGTCACATTTCCCTAGTGGAGAACTGAGCTGGAAAAATCAAAACAACCAAAAGAGCTTGGGAGATCCTGGGTTATTGCAAGCCTCATATGTATGTGTGGGCTTCAAGAAACATTCCTGTGTGGCTTACTGTGCTACAACAACATTGACTCTTATGCTGAGGTGGGCATAAAGCCTGTATGCTGTCATGAAGCTCCTTTTGGGTATCAGCAGTGGTTGTAAGCCACCAAAAGAAGTGATTTTTCAGTTACTAGGGATTGTAAATAGATATGAGATACAATTATAAATCTCCCTAAGGCTGTGAAGGTGATCATGCAGCTGGGTGGTTGACGCTTTGGGATAAAATTTTGGAAAGACAGGTGTGGGAGAGAGAAATATGGAGAGTGAGAACCTGCTTGGTCTTTTCAGCTGCTGGAAACCTGGTATTATCATGGTTTAGATGGTTTGCCTCAAGTGGGTACCCTTGCCCACACTGCTGGCTGCTCCGAGACTGGAGACAAAAAGTTTTTCAAAACTGACACGAAATGGGATCCATTTTCCTCAAAGGTGTGAGACTGCTGCACTGCTCCTCTTCTGTTATTCCAGTGGAAACTGTATGGGCAGATCATGGAGTACATGCTAGGGAAATGCTTGGCAGTAGGAACTTTTTGAGCCAGACCCCTATTTTTGCACTGCAAATAAGTTGCAGAGGATGGCTGCAGCTCTCAGTGCTGAAATTTTGGGGGGTTTCTTTTGGTTTGAGTTTTTATTTTAAGACATCAACAGTATGATCACCAACTTGTCATTTCAGCCTCCTGTACAGCTCTGCCCATGTCATTGCTCTGTTTGCCAGAGCCTGTTCATACAAGCTGCAGTGGGGATTTTTGGTCCATTCCCACAGTGCCTTCCCAGTTCTCCCCTGGTTTTGGTCAGTACATGGAGCCACGCTTGCAAGGAGGAGCAGACTGAGACGTGTAGGTTAACTGGAAATAGGGAAACATCTGGAAATCAGGAAACTGCAGAAAATGCTGGGAAAAGAAAAATCCTGAACGATGCAATTAGGCAGCTAAGGAAAGGTTAGAGGGAGGCAGGGAGGAGCCAGCAGCATGCAGTGCTGTTGGGGAGTGCCAGCAGCCCGGGATGCAGGACCTGAATGCGGATGAAGCAGCAGCCGCCCGCAGCATGGAGCTGGCTCTCATGTAAGGGCTTCTCAGTGCACACACAGTTAAAAATAAAAAGTGTTTGTACAGTGCTGGCTCTCTGCATGCTAACATGAAGGAGAATGCAGATGGAAGCATGAGCAACAAGGAGGAGGTGGTTTAATGGCTTTGGGGATTAGCAGCGGTATTTAGAGCCTTTCACCTCTCTGTTCCTAACATAAATCTTAACTCAGATTGATGATTGTAGCCATCTGGCTTGTTTCTATGTGTATGCCACGACTAGGGAGACAGGGAAACAACCTGACCAGCAAGGCAAAAGGCAAAACAAAAGGAACTGACAGAAGAAGGCATCCTCCTCTCCAGTGTTGGTAAGAGCAGATATGGTATAATTATTCCATTTCCCAGAGCTCAGCAGATAACAAGGGAGAGGGCAATGAAAGAGCCACAGGCATCACTCAGTGCATGACCCCACCAGGGAACCTGTGGCTTAGACAAAAGCTTATGCTCTGAGCAACTTGTTCCCGAATGTAAAGCTCTCTGATCTTTAGAGATATAGTTACCCCAGGTAGCCTGGGAGTTAGAGGGAGACTTTCAATCATAAGTTGACTTTCAACTGTAAATTATTTTGTACTTGAGTGGAAACTGTTCTCCCACACATCACCCATCTAATACCTTAATTCTATGTAGTATACCTGAACTTATACACTGGAAAATTTTGCACTCTCAACGATATGACACATTTTGGATTAGAAGGTTTTCTTGTCTCCTAAGCCTTCTAAATACTGGCATGACTTTTCCTGGGGATGGGCTGATCCTTTCTGGTAGTCAGTGTCAGTTTTCCCCTCACTCCAGACTGCAAGATCAGTCATTCCTTTTCTAGCAAGGTCATTTTGGTAGAACTTCCCAAAATCCAGGGCTTTAATAGGGAAGCAATGTGAAAGGTCATTGTTCTACTTCTCCAGCCAGAGGAGTAACCAAGTGTGGGTAGATGTGTGCATACACTAGAGCATGTTTTGCTAGTCAATTATTTTTCAACAGCTCTAAAGTGAGGGTGAGAGGTACAGAGGATCTCACCTCTGTCTTTCCAGTGGGGGAGTTTGGACAATAAATATTGACAATATGTATTTAAGGAAATGTTTCCGGCTGTCAAAAATTCACTCTTAGGTTCTTCTGTGGTTTTATCCAGTTTTGCTTTGGGATTGACAGTCTGTGGTGCATATTTCAAACCAAAACAAACCTTTCAAAGGCTTCCTCTAGATGGGGTAAGAAAATGTATAGGGAAAATAAAAAAAAATTTTAAAAAACAGAAACAAAACCAAAAACCCACCAAACAAAACTTGGTATAACAAATCTAATTATGGTAATCTCGGCACTGATTTTGCTTTATATTAGGAATGTAGAGCTTCCGTAAAAAAATATTTTTACTTCTTCAGAACCAGTAACCAAGAAACTGCCCTTAATATCATTTTTTTCAGGAGATAAGTGAATACATTTTGGATATAGACTTCTAGACCACTGGTTTTTATCTCAAATAATTGGTTTTGGCATAGAGCTCTGTCAGCTAAACATGGTGTTTATCACTTCAGCCAGCCACACCAAGGTCAGTGAAAGAGAGCCTTTTATATTTAACAGGGAAATGCTTCCACCAGATGGATTAATAGTGTGAGAGTAATAATTACAGACACATGAAGTGGCTGGGGATTGCTGTGTGCCAAAGTGAAACTCAGATTCATATCTAGATTGCGGTAAATTTTTCAAAGGCACCACAATGACTCAGAGATCATGTCACCAAGTTATCTGGTGCCAAACTTCCATTTTCAGAAATGATGTGGAGACTTCGCTGCCTTTCAACAAGCCTTAGGTACCTTTTCCCAAAAAACCCCCAGCCTTTAATTCACAATTAGTTCACAAAAGTAGTCTTTGCCTCTTCATAATTATATTGCATAATGACTTCCCTACTTTTTAATAACATAAGATTTCTTGTCTATGTCCATTATCACCAGCTTAGAAGCTATTCTGTTGCTTTGGGAATTTCATTATCCAAGTCACTTACAGAACTATAATTAAGAACTTCCACAGAAGAGCAGGTGATATATGTATGTTAAGATACTATGTTCTGCTGATTTAGTGTCATCTCTTAGATTAATTTGAAACTTCATCATGCTGGTTTCATTATAAATGCTTTCATGGAAAGAACATGTTACTGGAAACTGAATAATTAATAATCTCTATGTTACCAAATGTTTTCTGAGCGGTTTGTTGAAGAACAGCAGAACTCCAGTTGAAAATCCTGGCTCTGTTCAAGCCGATGACAGAATTCCCATGGGCTTTAACAATATTTTTCATTTTCTTATCTTAAAAATTACTTGTCAAAGCTCCTTATGGTTGTGTGTATGTTGGGGGTTAGGATTTTTCCTTTTGTCTTCTTTCTCTTAGGGAATTTTCTCCCATTTGTTGCTGAGAAAAAATAACGACCAGTACTTAAGGGAGACAATGGATGTAGCCATGGAGGATGGGGATGAGTGCAGCTGGCTGCTACTCTCTTACCTGAGGGGTTTTGTCTTGGGAAGGGCAGAGTTACTGCAAGATTTTGGGCTGGGTGAAGGGGCTGGGTACATCCTCTAGCTCGACATTGGAGGGGAGACAGCCTGGGGTCGCTGTGGGGTGAATTCGCCACTGCAGGGTACCATCTCCTGCTGCCTTCTCCTACCACGAGTGAAGCTCTGCTCGTAAAAGCGGCCATTGCACTGGGACCTTATTAACACCCTACCTCACCAAGCAAAGGACCCTCACCATCCACTCGGGTGCCTCAGGGGAACCCTGGGACTCCGAGCCTTGAGCCTCTCCGAGGGAGCCTCTCCCGGCCCTGTTCGAGAGCAGGGCTGCTGCTGCCCAGCCCCGCTGTTCCTCTGCCACTGCTCTGGGGTTTTTGCTACACTGTAACACCGCACTCCCTGCCTGCCGGGACACACCTCGGCTCCTGCTGCAGCTGCGGAGTTTCTGATACATTTTGTTTACTACTCTGCGATCCGCTCATGCCTGCCATTCCCGCCTGCTGCTTCCGAGGTTCCTGCTGCNCAGACACCTGTCTTTCAAACCAAGACAGTGTACAAATTTATATTTGAACAGTATATGCCTATGTGCCTTTTTCACCTCCAAAGCAATTGTTTGAAGAATAAGGAAAAAGGAAGTAAAATGTGCAGTGGCTTTTTTCAGTCCTTTGAGCCAGACTAAAATGTACTCAAGAGAAATGTAATGTGCTGTTGTTTAGTGCCTTCTGAAAGTTCTTCCCTCCAGATCATGTCTGAATGAGAGGGAAAGGGGAGAAGGGTGCAGAACCATGTACTGAAGATTCAGAAGCATGAAAATTCTCACACTCCTGACTTTAATTCTTATAATTAATTATAATTCCCAGTGGAGGTCTCTATTATTTTTCTGCTCTCATGCTACTTAGAATAAAGTTTCAGGCTCCAAATCTTGATGACAGCAGCGCCTAATCCTCATAGCCAGTCACAGCATTTGGATCTCAGCAGTTTCTGGTGTAAAGTTCTAACCCTGTAAATTTGGACTTAAATAGTGCTGTTAGTTTCCATTAGCATTGCTTATTATATTGCAAAGTTCCTTTGGCAGTCATAATATGCATATATTCCAGTTTTAAAGATACTAAGCCTCAGACAGAAGTTGTGGGCTTGCTACAGAATTTGCACATGCCCAAATCATAGAATCATAGAAGGATTGATTGGAAGGGACCTTAAAGATCATCTGATTCCAACCCCCCCTGCCGTGGGCTGGGACACCTTCCACTAGACCAGGTTCTCCAAGCCCTGTCCAGACTGGCCTTGAGCACTTCCAGGGATGGGGCATCCACAGCTTCTCTGTCAATTTGTTCTACTGCCTAAACACACTCACAATGAAGAATTTCTTCCCAGTATTTCAATTAAACCAGCCCTCTGTTAGTTTAAAGCCATTCCCTCTTGTCCTGTCACTACAGGCTCTGGTTAGAAGTCCCTCAGCAACTCCATTTAAAAGGATATAAACAGTCCATATGAATCAGGAACATAATTGACAAACTTCTGTGATCAGTGAGCTCTCCATTAGATGATTAAGGCTCTGGAACATTGAATTACCAAGATGTTAACTAAGGCTAATATTTTTTTTAACTCAGCAAAACAACTTGTAAGAAATTCCTTTGTTACCAAAATGGAACTTTTTGCAAAAGGAATCTGCTTTCCTTGTCTCTCATCTTAAGCTTAAAATGTTTTGTTCCTAGCTAACCCAAGTTCAGTCTTCACAGAATCATTTTGTTCTTAAACCAGTTTGTCTGTCCGGCAGATATTTAGTAAATTCCTTATGTGGTTTTCTAGTAGGGTAGCTAGTTCTCTTCTTAGCATAGCCAACTGTTCCAAGGAAACAAAAATCTTGAAACTTGTCAAGTAAACCGAAAGCTCTGCAGGGGAGAGAATGGAATTTCATATTACACCTGTCTTAATACACAAAATTCTGTAAATGATGCAGAATTTTATTCCCTGTCTTTATTCCCTGCATTTCCTGTATCTGGTAGTAACCAGTATCAAAATCTCCTTTCCCATCCAGCTCCAGATTTCACTGCAAAATGTTAAACAGGAGATAAGATATGGGCAATTTGAAACATGTAATATTTCATTTTAGATGTTTGCTGGTATTCCTAGTAACCTTTTTCTTTCAATTTCTTTTTTTTTTTGACAGACGATGCTAATGAAGAAGGGGCTCAGTTGAGTGAAGAGAGAGGTGAGTAAAGAATATTTTATGCTCAAATATATCACTTCTCTGAAGCATAAACCAAACTGAAAAAAAATCTAGAAATTAATTGCCTTAGTCAAGATAAGCAGTGCTAGTCATTATTGCCAATGTTACAACAGTCATCTCTGGTTTTTAACACAAAATTAGGGTGAACCATCCCTGATAATAAATAGTGCATCATAAGACTGGCTGAGACTACTTTTTTCATGTCATCATCTCTTATGAGCCTCTGAGCAATACTTCATTGCTTTTTATTGATAGTTTAACATGAAGGGGAAATAATAACAATTCTTCAATGTCTTTGTCTGCAAAAAAGTGTGAATAGAGCAATTTTTGAGTCATTTGCCATTCTGAATAGTGGTACTGATTTGTTCACAATGAAAACAGTAGCAAAACTCTTCCACAAACTCTTAAATAGGCTGAGCTTGATCAGAAAATGGTTCAGAGGATTTTTTCCTGGTCCTCATAGTTTGCTGTTTAAAACAAGTGTCACTGTTTAGGGTTTGTAGATGACATGAAATGGAAATGATGGATAGGTATAAACGGAAGAAAGGCCAGAGGAACAAGAAAAGGAGAGGACAGAGGATCAGATAACTCCCATAAGGACAAAAGCTTCCATTCAGGAGACTTCAGCTCGTTTTTTCTAGAAAGCTTCATCCACTTAATCTTGATCAGGTTTTTTGTAACAGGCTTCCACCACATGACCTTCTGATACTTTTCCTGCTGACTTCACCCGGAGGTCCTCAGTGAACGTCTCCTGTTCCATATGGGTTTCTGTGCAGTGAAGGACCTCCTTTTATGTGCAGAGTAGCTCCCCATACTCTTTTGCCTCTCCTTCCAAACCAGCTAATACCCCTAGGTCTCTGTGACCCTGATCGCATCATGGTCCAGTGACTGTGCAGGAACATCCAGCTCTCTTTATGAAAACACACAGGATCAGAATGGAGAGCCATGTGGAGAAAGGGAGGGATATACCAGCCAGAAAACACAGGTAAAAGCTTTTGAAGCAATATGTTGGCTACTTAAATTGGCAATATTGTCCTAAAGACAAATAGATTTTGATCATTTATGCAACCACCTAATTATCTCAGTGTGGATGCTGAAAAGCTTTCAGCAGAGAAACTTCCCAGCTTTCTGCAGCATTCTGTGAGACTGCAGCATTCTGTGAGAGCTCTGCTTTTCCCACACAAGCTATTCAAAACAATGTTACGGTTTTCTGTAAACTATTCTTTTCTACCTGCACCTGCAGCTGTTTGTAGCATTGTTATGATACTGACTAGAGAAATATTTTGAAATGGGTGCTGTAGGATTCAGCCAATCACCCTAGGAGGTGGATGACCAGAGGTCCAATGACCTTACACCATGTAAGAATACTGAGGTATAAAACGAGCTGTGTGTTATTAAATAAAGGCTTCTTCTCCTTGCTTCCTGGACCGAATCTGTGTTCGTTCTCTCTCCGTCCCCGCTACAACAGCGACACCTTAGAAATGAGAAATACTTGAAGAATGGTGATATATACATAGGTGTGAAACACCGATACACACAGTTAGATGTGTTATACTGATGGATTGGTACATTCTCTTATGGCTGTTCTGGCCTGTTGATTTTATTACATATAATTGTAATTACATTTTGGTGTCAAGATTTCTGGATACGAACTTTTAGTAATTTTAATACAGTTAGTGTGATTGATATAGTTGTACGAACATACATAAAAGTAGAAAAAAAGAGCCCATCATTATATAACAAACATTTGCCAAAGATAACCCTACAGTTAAATTTGCAGTATTCATCTAACATTTCCAATTTCATTTTTTATGTTTATCGTGACATGTATTTTTATAAGCCAAATTATTTTGCATTTTTTGTCTTGTTGTTTTTGTGGAGATTATGCAAATTAAATTGGTGTGGGTCTTTTTAAAAAGCATTTTAAATTAGAATTAAAAGAAAGTGCAATTCTGCTTAATAGCCAATCTCTTCTTTTTTGTCTTGTATCCTTCACAGCTTCATTACTTTAGGTAAACCTACAGAGCTACTCTGGGAAATTATCACTGAATTAATTTGAGGAAGATATTTCCCTACCTGTTTCTTTCTTTTGTGCATATGAGATAGATCAGATCAGAGCTGCCCTCACAGGTGTAGGATGCTATGAGCTTCAACAGCACATCCTTGGTTATTTCTTTGTCAGTTGGAGGTATTTTGGGAATCAGTGCATTGGCTGTCAGCAATCAATACCTACAGGGCTAAAAATAAGTATCTTTTGTATAACCACCCCAGTAGTGTAGCAGATATACAAAAGTTATTCCCTTTTGACCTATTTCTGTATGGAATTTTTAGTGATTGTAAGATGTGTTTACTGGAATTATAAATACAAATGTAATTTTTGCATTGAGGGGAGTTTTCATTTTTATACTCAGATTTATATCAGTCTGGAGGATATCTGCTTTTTACTCTTCAAAGGGGAAAATAGAGAAGTAACTTCTAGTCACCAATTCAAGATATTAATTGAATAATCATTCTTCATTCCACTTGACTTCATGGGTCATGACTGCAGCAGATGGAGTCAACAGTTGGCACCAGTATTGATGACGCTTTGTCCTTGAGCTGTCCATATCCAACCTGCTTTGGGGTGTTTCCTCCAATTCTTTTGCTTAAAGTGAAAAATAAATGTTGGATTCCTAGACAGCACATGTTGCAGATGACAGACATGTATAGGACCTTTGGCAGAGATTGAAACCTAAATTTTACTTGAATTCCTGTGCCTCAGCTTTCTTTTGGCTGGGTGTTTCTGAGGGCCAATATCAGACCAAGAAAAACAGAGAAATACAAGGACACAAATGAGCTGTAGGCTCATTGTGTCTGTACCAATGACACTGAAGAATGCGGTAGGATGATGAGGTGGAGGTTACAGAATCAGTCCTAGTTTAAATCTGGTGGCAAAAATTAAAGGAAAAAAACCCCTGATCCTGGTTTGGTGTCTGCTGAAGGCAATGGGAATATGTCCATTGGCTTCAGTGCATACCAGATTAGGCTTTAGGAATAGATAGAAAACTAACTGGGAGTAAGAAATGACAGATTACCAAATGGGTGTATTACTGAGTGATGGATACATCACAAAAGTAATCTTGCTGGTGTTTCTACCACCCTGAAGTGCAAATATCTCATTACATGCAGTAAAAGGCCTTTTTTCTTTGATTAATCTTCAAAATAAATAAGATAATATCCTAATTACATCTGTGTCCTGGTTTAAGGGACAGGTGTCTGCCAAGGAAGGCAGGAACCTCCCTTGGAATGGAATGGAAAATGTGACCCCCATCTTTCTCCCCAACTCCCACAGGAAATCCCGGACTAGCTCTTACCCATCGTGATACTCCTGGAGCTTGGTGGGGAGAGGGGGGGAAGGGGGGCAGCAACCACCCTGGACACAGAACAAAAACANCACCCATCGTGATAATCCCGGAGCTTGGGAGGGGCAGCGATCACCCTGGACACAGAACAAAAACAGAAACAAAAATTAGTATGGGATGTAAAACCATACCCAAGACAATCTGCCAGATAATATCCATTAATATCTGCATAAATACTATAAAATCAACAAGCAGGAATGACCATTTTGGCAAGTTTATCACATAACATCATTGCATATATTGGACGTACTAGAATAAGAAAGATGTTTTAAAATAAAAATAATCCACTCTTATTAAATATACACATTCAAATCCACTGTTCTAATGGTATTTGACTCACAGGATTTTAACCCATCAGTCTGTTATTCTGAATGCTGAGTCTCGTAGCAGTTGCTGTTTTAACGGTATCATTTAATTTGAAGTGCTTTGAGGTTATCATGTGTCATGCAGTAGGTGTTAGAAGGGTTCGAGTCAAAAGGGCAGATACAGTAACAGGTCGAGGCCTTTGCAGGTCTGCATCTCAGCTCTGCTTTGTGGATGATTTCCTACATAACCCAAGACAAGGACCAGATGACCAAGTAGTCAGTGTTTCCTGAATATTTTCATTTCCTTTTTTTTTTTCTTTTATTTTTCCTAATGGTAAGAGAATTGACTTATGTCAGCACATAATAACATTATTATGTGCTGACATAAGTCAATTCTCTTACCATTACCATTTTAAAAAAAACCCCAAAGAACAACCAAAAAAAACCACTCAGGAAAAACTTTTAATTCTGAATCTGTATTCTCCCTCAACTTGTTCAGCTTCAGTCTCTGCCAGGTACCAAAGCCTTTTGACCTCATCTCTTATGTCTGTTGTCACACTACTGTCATTTCCCATCAAGTAGTTGTTCCTAATAAAAGCCCTGCTGGTTATCCTGTTTTTATCCTGAGCATCCTAATTAATCACCTATTCATTACTTAGAAGCCACAGGCAGTTAAAACAGCAAGATGAAGGATCTCATTCACACTAACAAGGCCTAATACCTAATAACACCCTATTACAATCAAGATACATAAATACAGAATTTTTTTGCATGTTCCACTGTATGCACACCCTTGCACTTGTAGGTTGTTTTTTGGAGGGAGACTTTATCTTTTCTCCTGACATGAAAATAGCAATCCCTTGTGACAAGACAAATTTGGAAGTTTTGAAGGATTTTGGAAATAGGTTACTTGGAGACAGACTGTGAGATTTAAATGACTGGTTGATCCTCTGAATTAGCGTATAAAGAAGAAATATTTCTCCCAGTAGTAGAGCTCAGAAACCTTTTTGCAAAAATGATCACAATTAGAAAAGCTTTTAATATGATCAGTGCAGACACCTGTCCAGGTGTGCCCTTTTTAAAAAGAAATTTGCTGACAAAATTACTGCAATATTTTGGTGTTTGGAAGGACACACACTGCTGGAGAGCAGAAAGGGTTAAGAGTTGCATTTTGATCATGGTAAACGTGGATCTTTTTCTGTCTCTGGAATAAGGGATATCTGCTAAAAAACAGTGAAATTGTGATGGAAATCTTGTTCTCCTGGGACACTGCCTTTACATCCTTTTGTGAGCATTTTGAAGGCTCTTTATAGAGTGCAAAAAGATCGTTTCTTCTAAGATAGTAACAGTTCTGACTTCTCTGAATGTACAGCTCCTCCCTCTCCATCTTTGGGCTGTCAATTAAGATGTTGGTTATATTATCTAATGTATTCTAATAGTCCTGAAAGACCTGGCTGGACATTTGCACTTTAACTTGATTGACATCAGATGTGTGGGACTGGAGGAAACTTCACAGATTGGTTAGATGATAAAATTCATCAGTAGAGGGGCAAGTGTTGATTGAAGCATTCCTATTGATTCAGTCCCCTAATGTGAATTATTCTCAGCCAAAAAAGAGAATGTAGCAGGTAGTTCAGAGTGGCATTTGAACCAAAGAAGCCATTGATACGGTCCACTATAAATATTCAAGTTATTTTTTAAAAGAAAGTGAAAGCATTGGCATGAATAAGTCTTCACAAGTCTGGTTATTTTCAGGATCTCTCTTTTGTATTAAAGTTCTTGTGGAACTCTATCAGCATTGCTCCTCAGCCCTTTAAAGGGTTGACAAAGCATGTCTTTTTTTGGCAGGTTTTGCCTTTATTTTTCCTCACGGATTTTCTTGTGGTTACTCCTGCCTTCTTCACTCCAGAAAGAAATTCATCTTAGCACTTGAAAACTCTTGTTTTCCTCAAAATACAGTGTCTGAATTTCAAATTCAGATGAGCAAACATGATGACACGACACATGACGTGTCCTGTATTAAGTGCACTCAGGAAGTCTACCACCTGGTACCAAGTCAAACCTCAAGGCTTGTTCTGCTTTGCAGTAACTGGCTTTATTTACTCATTGCTAAGGACCCTTCGTGCTCTAAGCTGTATGTAGTTCTAGAAAGAAACAGAAATTCCCTGCTAGTAGAAATTTATACGAGCAATGTTCAGTTCAGCCTTTTTTTTTTTCATAAAGCTCTTTCATTAAAATTAAGAAAGTGAGATAGAATTTAATTACTCACATACAGATCTCCATTTTGGAATTTTTGTTGACATTTTGAGCTCTCCCGCCACCTTCCCAATCCATGGCTCTTCTGGGTTTTTTGGGCATGAGTATGGTGGAATAACCAGTTTTCCAAGAGGGCAGGCAGAGGATGTTTCTGTGTTCCCTGGGCTCCATGCAAAGCCAATGATTCACTCCCTTTTTGTCTTTTGAATGAGCACAATATTCTTAGAGTTATAGAATATCCTGAATTGAAGGGACCCACAAGGATCATTGAGTCCAACTATACCTTGAATCTGCAAGTTCTCTTTTCACATCATAACTGCTTTCATACCTCCTGCTTTGAAATTTTCAGCATTTTGGTTCTAAATATAAGTAACTGTGGAAGGGCAGAAGATAAAAGGGGAGAATCTACGGCTCTTAGCAGAGCCAAGTCCTTTATGAGAGCTGGGCATCCGAATGTCAAGAGCTGTTTAAAACTCCAGCAACATAAAGAGTAGATGATTGTGTGGTATATATGTGACAGCAGAAGAGACCCTGAGAGATTTTGAAACACTTAAGCAATTTATAAAACATGTATAAAACAGTTTTTTCCCAGTTGTTAGTTAGCTAATTAGTTTGAAGTAATACCATGATTCCTATTTTCTAATGGCAACAGCAATAAGGGTAAATCAAGTGAGATCATATGTCTTCCTAAATTTCCTGGTTACAAGTGGTCAAGATTTATTTCCAACATACACAAAAGTATGCTTTCTTTAGGCTTCTCCTGCACCCAAGCCCTCAGCTCGCCACAAGGAATCAGGAGGTTTGACAGAAAGTCAAATGACAGAAAGTATTTTTCCCATCACGGTTGAATACATTCAGTGGGCGCAATGAATTGAGTTTTAATTGTCTGTCAGTCGCTGCTTTCGTGGTTAAGCAATGATGTTTAAAGAATGTTTTAATTAGAGAACCTGCTTGCATGAAATGTCTTAATTTATGAATACCTTTTATGCTTAATTTCTAGCTTGGCCTCCCTTTTTACTAACAGGCATTCTCTGCTACCAGTTTGTGCTTTGAGGTGTGTCGTAGCAAACAAACAATAATGTCATCATCTATGTTATGATGACAGGATATTTTGAAAATATTGTAGAAAAAGTTCATCATTTTTAAAGTTTAACCAACTGAGATTAAACACTGTATACTTCAGTCCCTATAAGTAAGGGAGATCTCACATTTAATTAGCCTCAATTACTTTCTTTACTCCCTTTCCTCCAGCTTGATATTGCCTACTGTCTGAAAAGCTGGAATGGATTTTTTTCAACCCAAACATTTCTGTCTTATGAAGCTTTTATTTCCTTAACTTCACAATCAAATTTGTTTCCCTACTTTTCATTTAATTATTAATTTCAGTCCATATTCATTTGTTGTGTTAAAAAAGTGAGTGGAGAATTGAGCTGAGAGAAAAAAATCATTTAGTTTGGATTATTTCTCCACAGTTCCATAATGCAGTATAATAAATACTATGTTTAGAAGTAAGCTAAAACATTATTTGGTTGGGGTTTTTAATTATTGTTTCTGTAATGATAATGAGCTTGTGGAGCAGTATGTTATTTCACTGTGAGCTTTCTTCACTTCTGTGCTGTGAAAGTCAGAGAAAGTCCAGTCCGGGCTGAAAGACACATATGTATTATAAATTTCATAAGAGATGATGCAATAATTAATTTTAATAACAGAAAGATAGGCACTGAGTACTGAATGGAGCGCTGAGATAAAACATAGAGTTATGGTATCACAAATGGTAATAACTGATACAATGAAACCATTTCCAAATAATATATGTAATTTATAATTTTTTTATGTTTAAAGAAGGCCAGCCTCCATCTCCCACAAAGAGCAAAGAGGAGCAGCCTGAGGACCTGCATGATGATGCTGAAGGTAGGTGGTCTAACAGCTTCTCTGGGCTATTAATCAGTTTGTATTTGGAGGAACAGTTTATTTTGAATTCTTGGGAAAAAACTGGAAAACTTTCAGTTAAGAATGCTGTTTGCACACACTTAGGGAGTTCTTTTTTGCCTAGATGAAGGGATTATAAGTCTTCTGAAGTGTATTTCATCCTAAAGTAGATTCACAATTACAAACCCTATTTTTATTTGATGGGCCACTGATTATTGCTGATACATCTTAATAAATTGCTGCTGTTTTATCTCTAACCTGTTCTGACTTTATGTAATTAAAAAGCCCAAGTGAAATCCATGTTGTACAGGGCTTGGGTCATAGCCTGGTTGGTTAAGTTGCTCAGGTACCTGCTGCTAAACACACAGCAATACAATCATCACTTTCCTTTTCTGCAAGAAATTTTTGCTGTTTTCCTTTTTACGGTGTTTATGTTTCTAGGCCTTACACAGTGTAGTACATCTGTCCGCAGTTAGAAGTCAGAGGTTATTAACATTATGCCTATAGCGTTGTTCCTCTGAGGATCCTTTCCTCCACTTGAGCCTGCTCAGGGAAGCTTGTCCATGGGTATGCACGTAAACGTGGTCTGTGCTGTTGTAAAACTGAATCGAAGTATATTTTCCTAATCTCCATCTCACTGGGAGAGTTGTTTAAAAGATGTTAACATCAAAGGCTTATTTTCAGAGTGCACAGTTGTACTGGTTTGAAAACAAACCATTGGGAGATCACAAGTCAGAATTGTAATTTAATAGGAAAATTAAAATAAATGCAATAGTACAAGAACACTGACAGAGTCAGGATACAACCTGACACCCTGTTAGTCCAGATGAAGTGGTCCTGTTGAAGTAGTGATCCTGTAGAAGGGTCTGGTCTTCACCTGAATGTCCAGTGGTAGCTCATGTCCTCTGGGAATCCAGGAAGTAAGGGCCACCTTTGCTGTTCCAAACCCCAGATTATATCCAGGTGGGAATGCTTGGCTCCTCCCCCTGGGCGGAGCATCTCACAAGGGGATGATGTAATTCTGAGTCATGCGGCCGGTCCTTGATTGCCCATTAAACAGAGACAGCCCCCGGAGGGAGTTATCAAGGATGAGTCATGGCAGGAGATAAGGAACACTGCCCCACCTGCTTTAACAGCTTGTGAAGATGATAGTAGAATACATACAATTGGTTGCATCTTATATTGTAACCTAGGACAACAGTTTCACACTGCTTTCAGAGATGTGAAAGAGCAAAACACCCCAATGCTGAAGAAATTCCCCTTCTGTGAAATAGATAAGAGGAGGAACCTTAATCCTTAATCCATGACAGTTCCTTATCATGGATTCTTTTTGATCTAATATTCCTCAAATGACACATCCTATTTTGTACTTCAACCAGTGTCTCCACAATCTTCAGATTTTGACCTAGCACTGTGCATTCAGCTCCTAAAATATTCTGACTAGGGTATAGTGTGAGTCACAAAAAGCAGAAAAGGGTTAATGTCTATCATTTTAAGTAACTGCTAGTAGCGTCCTGTCACTAACATTGTGACTGGTTGTTAATGGCAAGTGGTTAAAGCAATAGCTGTCATCACCTGGAAGGTGTGGAGGGACCCAAGAAATTTCATCATTCCTTTCATGCTGCACCAAACTCAGATTAAATTAAAATACGAATTTTATGTTTGGATTAGAGAATTCAGCAATGACAAACCACATGTCCGTTTGTATGGGGGCTAACCCGCAGGTGGGATTGTGGTGACGCTTTCAATGTTCCTTAACAGGCAGAACAATAGTTGTTTTATGATATATTCTTACATGGAGTGGGGCTAAAAGTTTTCCTTGTATCAGTGTCTTGAAAATACCAAAATGAAACAAAAGGAAAAGAAAAAGTATTGTCAAAGTGTAAGCTTTTCCTTCCATTCAAAAATTAACTGATGTTGTTGTTTCACTCTTTCTGTGGCTCCCTAGATACTGCTTCCTATTTCTCTGTGCCTATCCATGTTTCCCAGTGACCTACAGTTCACTTTGTGAAGCACAATGCGTTGGAAGCCAAAGGAAACAGTATGACAATAGAATTACTGCATTACTCCTGAGCTGTAAAATGCCTGAACTCCTTGAATTTGATGCCATACAGTAGATTTGGCTGATGCAGAATTGAAGTCTGTAAAATATAATCACTGCTGCAAGATTTAATACAGCCGGTTGCAGAGCCCCCATCTCCTAGGCAGGAACCAAACCTGTAACGTTTAGGATTGAAAGTCTAAATTTAGCCTTGAGAGTTGTTGTGATGGAGGAAAGAATAGGTGATTAAAGTGTTTGCTAAGGGGCCTGTGGAGAAACCTGGGTCGGATTTCTTTGGCATTACCTGTGCCTCTGGAAGAGGAGACAAGAGGTTGGGCTCCAGACACTGAATTCCTATCAAGTTGCTAAGTGGCTGGAGTTTAATGTATCACCCATGAGCCATTTCCATTGAAGTAAATGGGATTTGCACATATTTGTCTGAGAAGAGGATTTATTTTCTCCTGGTCCAATTATTAGCTGTTGGTTTTGACTAATTAAAAGAACTTTTAATGGGGCGCCTTGAAGATTATCAAAGTTCTGAATGTGTGACATGAACCACAAGTACATGTCTGAGTAATTTTATTTAGGTAGGGGTTTATCTTTACTTCCAAAAAGCTACCTTTTTTTTATTTTTAACAAAAAAACCTGAGTAGCTAATGCATGTAAACAGTCTTGAATAAAACACAACAAAGCCAAACTCTGGCTGAGGTCAACTTGGTTGAATTCCCTTAGGATAAAACTGAAGTGCTTTGTGGTGTGTTTAAACTTCGGGACAGTTCACTTTAAGTACCCCAAGGTTTTGTTATTGTTTTGGTTTTGGTTTTTTTTATTAAAAGAAAAAAAGAAAAACCCACCCACAATCACGCACACAAAAAAGTAAACAAATATAAAAAACCAACCAAACAAAAACCCCCAAAAGTCCAACCCCTACCTTTTAGCAATAAAAGCAAGTTCAAATTTAACATAGAATATTATTTTCCTCTTGGTAACGTGACCAGCTATAAAGTATTTAACAAATATACACTGAGACATGGGAAGAACCCAATGTATTTTCCTCTGCTTGGTTGTGAGTGTCCTTTTAGATTGAAGATGGGAGTACAACTTGCAATGATAGCAGCCTCATGTCTGCCCTCGTGGCAGTCTCTGAAACCTATTCCACTGAGTTCAGCAATATTTCTGCTGTAATATTTTTCTCCAGCTCACCAGGCTGGCTCATTGGCTAGAGGCAATGGAGCAATATCTTTTCAGTGCATGTAAAAACCTCCACAGAAGATTGGGTGCAGTAAGTTCCTTCATTATTACCCTCTTTGCAATCAAAGAAAGGCGAGTAAGTGGAGATATGTAAGGAGCTTGTTTTGCAGTAAGCTAAAATAAACATTTGACATGCTAATGAAAGCAATCTTTTACCGAACTGCTAAAGTATTAATGGTGTCTGTTATTATGCTATTATATATATATTGTTCTCTGCCTCCAGACTGTTGGTAGAGAAGAGTGTGAACTGCACAGCAGATTCTTGTGTCAGTAGTTGTATTCCATAGATGTTCACTGCAGAGGTATTGTCTGTGAAAATGGATAGACTGGAAAACATCTTTTACTCACAGGTTCCCTGCAGTATTTCAGGTTTGACATGTGCAAACATGCCATAAAATTTTCTGCCTTTTTTTTTTTTTCTCCCGCCACTTTCCTGCATCCTGGGAGAGTAAAAGCAGCCAGGGATAATTTTGCCTTTCCCTCAGTCAGGTGCATTCGTTGATTGAGTGATTGTAAAGTGTCAGGTGAACAAAATATGTTTGGTACTAAACAAAACACACGTCTTACTTCAGTAGTTTCATAACGCAGTCTTAAAGGGGCTACATGGATAAAATGGCAGTACTTGTCACAGCATAGCAGCCATGAGTTGGCACAAATGCCACAGTCACCCGTTCTCATCCTACTTATTGTCACCAAGCTAAGGCAAATAATTTATACAAAAGCCTAACAAAACAAAAATTTTAAATGTTCCTTGTTTCTCTTACCTACATCCCCTCATGTCCTCCCATATCTAGTGAATAGCATGGTGTGTGCAATAAATTTTTCCAATAGTGGGAGAAGCAAAACTGTGCGCCCTTTCCTTCTTTATGGGATTTCTCAGATACAAAGCAGAGTCTGCCCAAGAGCTGCCCCATCCATACCCTCCATGGTCTATGTGAGATCAGTATTGTATCAAAGATGAGTAACACATCTAGTAACAGCAGCACAACTGCCTGCTTTTTCTCTTCCTCCAGCAGAAAAATAATCAATCCATGCAGCAAAAGCCATTTCCTTGCCCTCCTTCAAGGGATGCAAAGACAGAACTGGAGCTCTGGAAGTTGCTTTACTCCAGCTTCTCTCATAAGCTGCTCCCCAGATGAATGATCAGATTCCTCCTGATAGACTGATAGACTGTCAGTCTCCCAGGATCACCTGTGCAAGGAGCAGGTCTGTTGGAGTTATTTGTCCAGGATGAACTTTATCTGCTTTCCATTCACTTGGTGGGAAGAAGAACAGGTTGATGAATAAGCCAAACCACAAAGGTCAAAATGAACACAAATCACCTTTAACAGAGTTTATAGTGTTGGTTCCTTTGCCTGATGAGGTCATCACAATTTGGCCTCTTGGCTTTCAAAGGTAACATCACATGTCTGAATGTTGTGTCAGAAATCCAGGCTCACCAGCTGGCACCTGTATGACTTGGTGGATGCTCTGTCCGTGAGAAATGTCAGTCCGGTGATTGAAATACATAGCAGAAATAAGGCAAAATAAAACTGCATCTTATTTCAACAACTCATGGGTCCAGCAGGTCATGGCCATTTCAGAAGGATTTTCACCAAGAGGGAGACACCCAAAAAGTTTTTGTGAAATGGTAAAAAGCACGTAGTCTTGGGACTAGAAAATAAACCTCTGTGTATGGCTTAATCTTCTAATTGTGAGATTAACATAAGGCTTCCCCTTCCTGCTTGTCCTTTATATGCCATGAATTTTGCAGCTGTGCTGCTCACTCCCTAGCTTCGTGGACAGGGATCTAATGTATGCACCCACCATAGTCCATGGCACTTGGCTTGTGCTACATCCCTCCAAGGTGGGCTCAGTCCTCTCTGGAGCTGGTGGTATGCACAGAGCAGCTGCTCTTTCTTGCCGTTACACAAATGTTCTAAGCATCTCTTCTTCTAAGGTTCTTCTAACAGTGTGCAGGCCTGATTGTCTCTCTCTTTAAGGTATGAGTTAATATTATCTAGATTTGGCTTCTGATACGTTTTAATACGTTCTGCAGTTTATAGCAAGCGGTTCTTTTATCCTTTGATAAATTGTAGCTACATTCCTACTTTGCATCCCATGGGGCAGTCATATTCTTCAGTAAATTTCTGCTCCAATCATAATCTACTAAAAATGAACATTGAGACACATAATTATACTTCAAAAAACACACAGTCACTTATTCAGCCTTAAGAGTGCTGCTTTTTATTACGATAGCTTAGAACTGACTGTCTTCTTTTTGCCACCAAACCTAATCCTTTAATAAAATGTTAAATGAAGATAAAATACTACAGAAGAAATTCCCTGGGAAGGATGTGTATCAAACATGTCTGTGAGACGTTTCACCTTAATGCAGATGGGTTATATTTTAAAAGTGGTAATTAACCTCCATCCACTGTGGCTGATAGCTTCTCTTTTTCGCCTCTGTTTTGAAGTCCAATCTGTCTTGACTGATTACAGCTTTCAGAATATTAGGTGATCACCTTGCACTTAGCCAGGGGTAAAACAGGATGTTATCTGTATTTTCAGTTGTATTTTCTCTCTGAGAAAACATTTCTTAGAAGATTCTTTTCATTGGTGAAGTGGCTTCTGCTGTTCCATTAAATTGCCATGCAGTGGCTCTGCAAAACTTGGAAAATGCAGCTCATTTTGGCCTCCACAGGTGATGTGCAGTCCTGTTGTGTTGGCCATTTACCCATTTGGGTTTCTTTTAGCAACTGAATGTACATCTGTGTAACAGCACCAGGAAGACACTTGCAATTCCTATTTTCGACCTGAATGCTTCGGAGTAGATTGTCTTCCTTCTGAGATGAGCTAGGGTGCAAAAGACTAAGTTACTGGGGTGACTAATGCAGTGTTGTCAGAGGAGAATTCTACGCAGTGACATACCCCGAGGCACCTGCAGGGGACTCATCTGTCAAGGAATTCATTGCTCATTTCTAAGCATGATGTGAATAACAGTAAACCATCGTGATTGTTTGGGTCCAGTGCAGGAGATGGGACTGGTCCCTTCATTCCGAAATACTGATGCCAAATAGTCCATGATTTTGTTTGCATTTTGTGTGGGGTTTTTATGAGTGTAGTGTTCTCTGTGGCTTCTCTGTCTGTTTCTTCAATTTGTGGAAAATCAAAATAGGTCTCAAGTTTTATTTTGACTATGGCTTGGAAGATAAGCCATGTGGCTATCTGTCATGGTATGTAGTTACTCAGACCTTAGACAAACTGTAAAAGTATGAACAAAGAGTAAATTTATATAGTAATGATAAAATTTGTGGGTTTATTTTGCACTTGCCCTCATGGAGTCATTTTGTTTCTCTGTCTCTTGGATAGGACTAATTGTAGGGCCAGGAGTCAGGGCTTCTCTATACTGCTATGAACTCTGCCTCAACTCATAGGAGCAATTTCTGTCCACTTTTATACACTACAAGAACAGTAGTAATACTGTGCAGCACAGTGTGTGTATTTTTTTTGCATCAAAAGGCCAATTCTATCTTTGTCCTCTGCACAGACTGCCTGTGACATCTAGGGTGTGATATCCATCCATATTCTAGTTGTGTTGGTCAGCTCAAGCTTCCAGGAGATGTCTCCCTTCATTTGTTTTGAACCACCACAGGAGCAGCGATGCTCAGCATCTTTGGCAATGAAATGTTCCCCACCCCTTGCCCAGCACCTGTATTGCACAATCTGAGGCAGTGGAGAGTTACACCCAGTGAAAAGCCAGGTGAGCACAATGTTCCCAGCAGTGAGTGGAGACAAACCAGCACGCTCCTGTCTTCCCAGGATTTAATTTGATGCTGTAGCTGTTGTCCCCTGGTTCTTCCCTAGCCAGGAGAGGTATGATGAAGCTGAGTTAGTTGTCTTGTGACCCACAAAAGAGTGAAGCAAGGGGAACATGCATGGTGACTTCAGCGGGCTTTAGCCGAGACTCTTGTATTTCTCAGGATGTTAAATAGGTGAAATACAATCGTTTTATTTTTAACCTCTGAGATAAGCCACTCAAGCTACAGTTTTCTCATTCTTTTCCCACACTCCTGGACAAAATGCTGCATGGAAATGAAACCCTGTTATTTATTGGGCTGACAAGCTTCACTGGGCTGGGTGCATTCACAGTAGCATGTTCAGGGCTGCATCTGCAGAGCGGTGATTTGTTGAAGCAGTGCAGAGGGAAGAAGTCTCATAACTCCATTAAACAATTACTGCAGATAAGTCACTACTAACCTTTCTTAAAATTTACCCCAAAGGGGTTATATACAAGTAGTGATTAAAAGTGACCTAAATCATAATTTAATTAAAAGAAATTAAAATGCAAACTGAAAATGTTCAGCAACCTCAGGCCACCACCCTAATGATTCCCTTTAATGTGTTTGTAGTTCTGCAATAATGGCCTTTGTGTGTCTGTGCCTCTTGGTTTATGTCTGATACTATTGTGCCACTGGAATAGTTTGAAAACAGTTGCAGGCTGTATGATCTCAGGTGTCTATATGGATGTACATGTGCTTTCTGCTCATGTTTTAGGGGTTTCACTGATGCCAGCATATCTACTTGTGTGCATAATGCAGATCAAGGCCTATATTTTTAATTTTCTCATTAATTAGTTTCTCTGCTATACAATAAGGACTTTCATGTCATGAGTATGATTACCGTGGCGGTATTTTTGTGCTGTAAAAAAGGTAGTTCAAAACTGGTGTCCCTTGTCTGCCAGATCTTGGTTGCATTTGCATTTGTTATACAAGAAAGAAGCACAGGTCAGACAAATGGAGAGATGCCACAGTCACTGGCCATGCAGAGAAGCAGAGGATGCTCCTGGACTTGCATGGCAGAGCCATGCAGAGATGTAACAGGATCAAACCTGGTGTTCCAGGATGCGGTACCTGCACAAATTAAGATGAAAGCCTCAGGTGTTGGCCCTTTGTCACTTTTATTTCTACCTCAGGAAGGAGGAGGAGGTTCAAAGAAACCTTATTCTGGGTATTGACACCGTATGGATGATATAAATACAGCTTTCTCAGTAGTAAAAACAATTTTATTCTTAATAGCCTCTGTGTTCATGAGTTGGACTTGATAATCCTTGTGGATCCTTTCCAGATCAGGATATTCTGTGGTTCTGTGTTGGAGGGGTAGAAATGGACTGGTTTGTACTGATTATGCAGAATTTCTTCCTTTAAATAGAAAAATGCAGTATCTGCAATTCTGTTTTCTTGTGAAAAATGTCTTTTTGCACCAGTTTTTGGGGCACTGACTTTAGCCTCGTCTCTAAGTATGTCACCAGCTGCTTGTGAAGAAAGATCCTGCTGAAGAGGAGTAGGTGTGTGAGCAGACCTAGCACTTCCTCAGCTCTGAAATGGGAAGAGCCAAGAGGCCAGCAGGCTATTAATATTTTTGACTTGCTGTCTTTGTCACGAGAACAGTGGAAGACGTAAGAAGCCACACGCTTCCAGGCTCTTGAGGAGAAAATGTGAAGAATACTAAAACCTGCTCCAAGGGTTTGTCCCCTGATCTTTCATCAGGATCTTGTCCCAGCCCTCTCCTGTCTGACAGCTGGTTTATTATTTATCATATTATCTGCTTCATTTGGGGGCTGCCACTGCAGCTGGCATGCTAAATGCCTCTCCATAACAGAAAGTGGGCAGGCAGTTCTGGAGAATCCTCTTTTCTGGTGGAGTTAGAAGTGCCACTTGCTCTGCCAGCTTGCTGAGCATGCTGATTGATCCTTGTTTAGCCTCTTTTCTACCAAATGTGTCATGTGGGGAAAGGGCATGGGTTTTCTTGATGACCTCAAAGAAAATGCCAAGAGGAGACAGCAAGAACCTATCAGGCAGTAGTCAGCTTGGCAAGAGAAAGCAGAATATATGGACAGAAGTAGGTCTTTCAGTGTCTGATGTGCTTATTTCGTTTGTGTGGTGCTACTGTAATCCTCAAACTTCTATTTTTTTCAACTGACTGTTATGCCAGGGGGAAAGAAACAGATGTTCCAATTTGTCCTGTGATGTGGCTCAAAATCATTTACATTTTCTGGCCCAAAATGACATGACATGTCATTTGCTACTTTTTGTATTTCCTTTGGAGTGAGTGACAGATTGCTGTTCAATTACCAGTGTAATAGAAAAGCAAATATTAGCTGTGAGGACAGCTTTCACCTAAAGAAATGCAGTCACTGATTGCTGCAATAGTGGGAAGAGAAGGATGGCAGATACTGTAGAAGCCATCCAGTGGAAAAGACATTTTTATTATAAATAATGTCATGGGGAAGACTCAAGGAAAATGTTCTGGCTCTGGCTTTTCTGCCTGGAGAAAAGGAGAGCCAGGGGTGAATAAAAATATGGTGGAAAAATTGTCTTACTACTCTTGTAAAATATATTTCCAGCTCTTTGCCTTGAGGACGTGTTCCTTAAAGCCTTTCCATTTGCTCTGCACCCAATTCCAGTATAGAGCAATAACTGCAGAAAGACCCTTCATCAAAGACACTCAGTGAGAGACTCATTAGAAGGGTTTTTTAGAAGTGGAAAAACCTGTTTGTCAAAGACTTTGGGATTAGTCACTTCTCCACTCTATAGTTTGCTTTCTTATTGGTGTATTCATGCTCTGCTTCCCCCCTTTCTAACGAGATAAATAGATACTCCAGGGCAAGCAGAGTGTAACCATTCCTTCTGCAAGTCATTTACTTGAGCATCACTTGTCCAGTCTTGATTTTTAGCATTTCCTTTTCTCTACTTCTGCCAAAGTCGCTTGCCAGGCACAATGCTTACTTTCAGTACACTGATCAAGATGAATTTTCATGTCATGATCCAGTCAGTCTATTGGACTGGGTCAGAGTACAAGAGGTGAAGTTTCTGTTTAAAGTCTTTGACATTTTTCTTTCTAAAGGAACAAAATAAAGTGAAAACATGTTAAGAATCCTGTAATTTATGTTCTATCAGACCAGTTCTAAACAGTGAATGTCCAGTGAAATAATACTGGATTGAGATTTAGGATTGAGAAAATGTGGTTTATCTGATAATCTGCTGAACCAGATGATCATTTAAACTTTCTCTCGTAGTTTAAGTTTTCTCTGAGTGACTAAAGCAAGAGATACAGTTTCTTGGCAATAGATATGAATGAACCCTTGAAATACTTGGTTTTAGTCAGGTAAGTTGTGGCTATAGTCATAATAATGGATGTAGAAACAAGTGTCATCTGGAAATAGAGTTTTAAATTGTGAATGCAGTAAGGTAATGGCTGAAATTAATTTCAGGGCTGTATCAGTAGTTACCATTTATGCCTGACATGCTTTTTCTGGTTGTAGTCTTTCTCCATAGAGTGAAACATGTTGCACTTGCCCATAATTAAATCCTTGGAACTTTGGCACTTCTCATTTCACAATGATGCAATGATCTCTTTGGGTCTGACCTATCGGTAGAGATTTTTCCAGTTCCACTGGCACTGCTGTGTTACAGGATTGTCTTTATTTATTAATTGCTTGCTGCATAGCTTGATGACGCCAGGCCTGCTTTTTAAGAGAAAAGGGGTGGGGGAGAGAAAAGTTTATCCTCTAGTATAGCTAACTTTCTATTTTGCACGTGGTCCTCCTACTGTGTGTGGACAGGCAGAACGGTGACTTTGACAACAATACCTTTTGGATTTCAAGTCAGGGAAAGAAAAACCCCACAGGTTTTGTCACGCCATTTTGGTCATCCACATAAAGCAATTTTTTACAGGTTAGAGCTCTGTAACGTGCTAAGAAATCACTATAGCAACTCATCCATTAGGGTTAGAATTCATACAAAGAGTTACCAGGAGGGCAGGAAGCCCAGGTCCCCGCTGATGGCCATCAGCCGCACCCTGCCCACCTCTCTTCTCTCAGGTGAGGGGTGTCAAGTTCCTGCTCCATCTCCTCTCCTCCTGAGAGCGGCTCTGTGCAGGGCCAGCCTTGGAAAAAATTCTCCACTAGTCCCATCTGCTGGATGCCAGGAAGAATTGCCTGCTGGAAAGAGGGAAAGCATCCTACCTCAGCCTTTAAATATCAGCTGGGTGCAGTGTGCCACCAGATGTACGTTTGCCTGTGGAAAACACATGCTCTCTCTGTTTTCTTTCCATCCACCTAATCACATTTGGACCACTGCTGTTCCCTTCACCAGGTTCTGTGTGTTAAGTAAAGGCAAGGTGGCTGATGCAAGGAACTTTAGCCGTGTTGCTTTAGAGAAGCTGTAATCAGAACACCCAGCAGCCAGAAAATATCACAGAAAAAAAATATGTGTAGCATTATCGAGACATTTTCAGGCCTGGGAATGAATTTCCTTTCTTGCAATGTGTATGCTCAGCAGTCAGATTTTCAAATACCTCATTAAGGCTGGTACTCAGCTGTTCTTGTGGTGCTGCAAAGAAGGGAGCATGGCCACGGCCATCTGATTGTGCATGCAGCACTGCAGCCTCTCATGTGATTATGGAGCTAAAAGAGCTTTTTCCACTCCTGAGAATAGAGAATTCCTGATATATTTCTAATCAGGGCAAGCAAAGTTTAGGAGACCCATAGACATTTTTCCGGGTATTACCCGTTCTCAGTGGTTATTTCCTATTTGGTACCTGCCTTCCAAGAGGGAGCTGGCGGGTAGAAAATGGATAATGCATGTGAAGTAGTGGAGAAAATTGGGAATGAATGTGAATGTGAAAAGGAGAAAACTTCATTCAGTCCTAGCAATCTTACTTTGATGTGCTCTCTTCATTACAGCCATTTGTGATGCATTTTTATACTTTACATTAAGTGGCATTGTGGTTTCTGCTTTAATATTCAATTCAGTTGATTCTTACCTTCCATAGCCATTGAAGTAAGTTCTGCAGGTCAGAAACACAGCCACTTCAAAGATCCTGTTGAAATGTTACTGGAGGAAAACAATCTTGGGAAAAAACCTCTTTATAAAATACATAGAAGTTCAAGCAACAATTTCATTTATTGCAGACTGTGTTTAGGGAAACATCCCTTTTTTTGGTATTGTTATTTCCAGTGAGCCTATGGAGATAAAATCTATAATCCTCATCTTGAGATATAAAAATATGACTGGTTTAAATGGAATTGGTACTGTTGGCAGTTTTCTTCAGCTTACCTTTACATCTCTCCTTTTTTATCACAGTGCTTTGCTGTAAATCAGCAGTTCGTGCTAAACTGGTTACAATTAATATTGCACTGCTCCAGTTACCAATAAAAAGATGTATCATAAATAATTTTTATGTGTTTTTCTCAATAGGTGATAATGGCACATTGGATAAGCAAAACACGGATGAAAGTAAGACCCAGAGCCAAGAAGCAGGTTTGTGCCCAGCTCCTTAAAGGCCTGTCTTGGGTTTTATCCACTTCGGTGAACAATAACCTTTGTCACTTTGTCAGTGCTTTTGAAGGGGAATGTTTGTACATTTTCAACAGACTAGCTCAGGTCTTGAGCAATTCTCCCATTAGAGACCAAATCTTCATTCATTATGAATGAATGTGTTTCAGTGCAGGAATGCAGACCCCTCTCCAGCTCACCAGCTCTGTGTTCTCCCTTTAAGGTGCCTAATCTAGCTAATCCTCTCACAGGGAATAAATATTTTTTTCCCCTCTGCATAGAACAGAAATGAGGTAAAAGAAATTTGGGGAAGGGGGAAACAAGCAGCAGGCTCTGATGAAAACTTGACTCCTGATGATTTTTAAGAGTATTTTCAAATTTTAAAAAATTGTCTACTCAGGTCACAGTGGTTATGAAGATTTAAATCCATAGAGAATTGGATATGCTGTGAGTGAATGTCAGAGTTCACAAGCAGTGGGTTTTGCCGTGACATGCTTATAAATTATAGTGAGTTCAGTATGTTGGAATACAGTGTCACTCTGTGCTCACAAGAGATTTTTTTTTCTGTTTAATTTTTCATGCTACACAACTCTGTTCCTTGCAAGAGACAGCTAGAACGAATTGGCTATCAAAAAGACCTGAAGTGGCAATCAAAATGTCTATCTATCCCCTTATTTCTTAAGTATTTATTTTGGTGTAGTGTTGCACTCTGCTTTTCTCATTGGATCAGGATTTTTTTCCCATTGTAGTGCAGGATGTTCCCTAAGCATATTTAAACCAGAGAGAATGAAAGGGTTTTCTTTGGAATTTCTTGAGCTGAAGGTGGCCAGTCAGCAAACACGGCAGCTAAATTTAGAAGGCCTGGATTCCTGAATTACCTGATTTGCTTCCTGCATTGTGGTAATGAGAAATCCATTGGATGAGGGTCTTCTTTTTGTCCTGTGCATTGGCCACTGTGCAGGTGGAAGGGCAGCATTTCTCCCTGTCCTCCACAGGTCGCTCTTCTGCAACTGAGTGTTAACATCTGATGCTGTCTGACCATGCTTGAAGTCCTTCTGTGTTTCATGTCCTTTTTATCACCTCTTCTGTATGTCCTCATGCAGGGCAGGCAGTGGGAGGTGAAGCCAGAGGCACACAGTATTACAGAATAAAATAGATTCCCATGGACCTCAGCAAACTTTATCCTCCCCAAGATAAGTGCATGGTAGTGTTTTGTAAATGCTGGAGGGCAACCACATATCCTTCCCTGGGTTTTTCACTTTCATGCTGGCTGTATTTCAAACAGACAAAGGGGACCAGGGAGAAGAAGGAGTTATTCCATGTGAATTGAGATTCTGTTTTGAATCTCTGACTAGACTGAAGCATATCTTTTTCCAAGCAATTTTCAACTTTTAACTACACCAAGTACTGCTTGACTGGTAGCTCACTTAAGAGCTAATACTGCCTGGAGCTCCTGGCTCCAGTTGCAGAGGTTCCTGTTAAACCTGATTATAGCATCTGCAGATGCCCAATACAGCCCACTGTACTTGTCACTGATAGTCACTCTGATGGGATAAGTATTTCAGTTTGATAGAATAAAATACCCTTTTCTTCCCAAGAGAATTGAGAAATATTTACCTCTTGAAACTACTACTTTGCCACTGTATGTGTTTGAAATGCACTGTGCTTTTCCTAAAACTGCTTGTTATGACTTGTTGCAATACGAGCTGTCAGAGCTGGTTTATCAGAGCCGTGATGTACATTCTTTTGCTATCTTGTATTGGTACTCATGTTTCATTACTCTCATGAAGAGTGTCAAAGAAAAGATCCAGACATATGAGGTCCCAGATCCAGAAAATGTCATACTTTAGGAATGCGGTTTAGGTACATGCCTGAAGATAATGTCGTGCCCACTCATTAGTCACCTCCTTGGCCACAGGCAGATGGAGTTACTGGAAAAAATGATTTGGCTTAACAATTTTCCCTCCTGGTTTACATAGTGACAGAAACAGAGAGGCCCACAACTACCTTGGGTTAGTTACATCCACCTAGTGAGTCTCTGCTGCTTTCTGCTCTCTGCATTGCAGAGACAGAGTATCACCAGGAACTCTGAGGTTGCTGCTTTTGCTCCCTTTCTTGGCAGTAGAAAATTACCTGATTTTCCAAGGTACACACAGTTGTATGCCTAGAAGATTTCTAAACACCACAAGTGACCGCTGTTAGGAACAATCCTTTCAAATGTTAAAGTTCTTATTTGTATTATCTAAACCAAAAGGCATAAACTTCCTCTGAGTGTGACAAATCATGTACTTCGATATTGTGAAAGAAAATACAGGACAAAAAAATTGATGCTCAATTCTTACTCGGTCCATTATATAAAGATTTACATATTCTCATTATAGTGAAAAATATCATGATATTATAGAGAAAAGTATATGTTATAAAGAGAACTATAGTAGTGGAAAAAACAACAACAGTCTGAAAAGGCTGAAAATTTTGAACTGTGTGGGGTTTCTTTAAAGTCTGGCCTCCAGTCTGTCATCAATGAGCTTCACAGTTAATACATGGAAAAACAACATGCCAGGAAGTTCTGAGCTCTAGTTTCAATATAGTTAAAAGTACTAAGTGGCTATATAAGGAAAAAATTTTGTCAGAATCATCAGCAACAAGTCTTTTGAAAGAAATGGAAGTCTAGAAATGAAAACAAAAGCTTATAAAGATTTTAGAACTATAAAAATCAGCAAGAAAAAGCAACAGTGAAAGTGAAAACATTTTATTAAGTTCATGTACCTGTTGTATCTATGAACTACAGTAGGTTTACCTGTGTGCTCTACCATTAAAAAACTCCAAGCCACAGATTTTTAGGAACTTTCTAATTTCAGGCCTGATTCATGAAAGCTTCTATTTTTAGGAGAGTATTTGCATCTAGTCATTTGAATTCCAGTGAGATTCATGGACATGATTCAAGTTAAGAATGACTTAATTGTTTTTTCTCAAAATACATGGATTAAATGAAAAAAAGAAATCTCAGAGCAAATAGAACATCGGCCTACCCATGAAACCAAGAGCTGTTCTTCTCTCTGTATTATGAGAAATTGAAATCTAGATTTGATCTGGCTGTATTGGAATGTTAGTTTACATCTTGCTTAGGGAAGACAATCAGTCCAGTAATAGCCAGTAAATGGATGGAAGCCCAGTAAATGAAATTCAGGTCTAATACCTTGTCTCAATAAGGTGTAACACTTTTTTTTTTCAGTAAAGTGGTTCATCGGTTTTATATTTAATGAATAACTTCTCTTTCATTTCTTTTGTTCTTACAGATGAAACAAAACCTTCAGCTGTAGCCAACCTGTCATCAGAAGACACTGAGTTGAGTGAGAATAAAGGTACAGATTGGAAATTGTGTTTTGAAATATCCCGTTCCTAGAGGACATTTCGTGAAACTGTTTTTTCCTTTGTCTGGAAATTGCCCAAATCTCAGTTAAACAATACAGAAATAGGTAAACACTTGGATTTTCATTTACAAAAGTCTTTGTAATGAAGTAGTTGGCACCAACTGTTGTGCTGGTAGGAAAAATGATGTAAANGTCTAATACCTTGTCTCAATAAGGTGTAACACTTTTTTTTTTTCAGTAAAGTGGTTCATCAGTTTTATATTTAATGAATAACCTCTCTTTCATTTCCTTTGTTCTTACAGATGAAACAAAACCTTCAGCTGTAGCCAACCTGTCATCAGAAGACACTGAGTTGAGTGAGAATAAAGGTACAGATTGGAAATTGTGTTTTGAAATATCCCGTTCCTAGAGGACATTTCGTGAAACTGTTTTTTCCTTTGTCTGGAAATTGCCAAAATCTGAGTCAAATAATACAGAAATAGGTAAACACTTGGATTTTCATTTACAAAAGTCTTTGTAATGAAGTAGTTGGCACCAACTGTTGTGCTGGTAGGAAAAATGATGTAAATTCCTAAGTCCCCTTGTTACGGAATTAATACTAAAATATCATACGTGATGTGTCCGAAATAAGCCCAAAGCTTGGGCTCACTGGAGTGACTCACAGGCATGTAGCTAAGCATGCATATCTATCTCAGCAATGTCAGCTCCCTGTTCAGTGCTCTCCTGATGTGAGAGAAGAAAAACACAATAGCTATAAACACATCAGGAGGAAACAGGAGGAGATGAAGTCATAATAGAGAGGCAGAAAGTAATGTTTATCTAGTGCAGACTGTGCTGGGCACTCGGATCATTTAGTTTGTGATAAACATTTAAAAGTGTCACAGGGCCAAATGACAAGGAGTTTAGGAAACGAGAGAGATGATTTAATTTAAATGTTTCAAGCTGAGATTTTTCCGGTGGAGTTGTTGGTTTACCAACAGCTAGGAACCAGTGCACAGCTGTATTGTTTTTGATATTCCTGTGATAATCGTGCTATTAATTGCATGTGCTGGGGTGGGAGCCATTGAATATCCCAATCAGAGGATGAGAGAGTCCCCTAGAGGGACAGACCCTGAGATGTCCCCCTGGGTTGGGGTGGGGCTTCCCGGGATGCTTTGTTCTGCCGTGCAGGTGTGTCCCGGTTCAGTTTCCCTGGCTGGCCTGTTGGTTCCCTGCCCCCTTTCCCCTTGTGTGCTGGGGCCCTGCCTATGTCCCACCCCCCTGCCCACAATGCTCTCCTCCACTCCTGTATAAAATCTTTGGCTCCCCCTCGTTTGAGGCTTTGGTCACTCTTTTTCAGCATGTAATAAACTTTGCTGCTGAAATTGTACACGGGAGTCCTTCCCATCTTTTACTGCCGGTGCGTTGGAAAAGCCTGCCGGTGCCAAACCCCGGCACGGCACCCGACGTGCTGGTCTGCATTTTTTTGGCATTTTTGTGGGGGTACGTCAGGAAGACGTCTGGGTGGTATACAAAATGCTTGCTACTGGTAATCCAAAACGGGAGTTACGCTATCTATAATAAATACAATCCATCAGTACAGCCTTCGAGAAAGACTGATAGAAAATTTCCATGCATTTTACTGAGATAACATAATTAGTAACATCCATTAACTTGTTTATTTTTAAAGATGTAATGTTTAATTCAGTATTGCTACTTGACTCTCTTCACATTTTTCTAGATAAGTGTGACAGGGTGTGAGATCCTGCCCTTTTGTACCAAAACCACGTGCTGGACAGCCTGCATACTTACCTGATTATGAGTTCAAAGCCTTGTACAGGTTGATTTAAGTGCTCTTTTAACTGATTGATTGATCCTGCAAAGAAAAAAAAGAACCACAAACCTTTGCTGGAGCACTGGCTTTTGCTTTTGATACACCACAAATCGAAGTTGTGGCAAGGGTAGTGGAAGGCAGAAATAGTGATGGATTCAATCCCAGCATAGTTGACGATTGCCTGTCATTAATTTTTCTTGTTTTGATGACATTTGGCCTGTTTGTGTATTCTGTATCTTGAAGACTCCCTATTAGACAGGAGTTTTGTGTGTTTCACAATGTGAGGATCACAGTGAGGCTTTGGGTTTGGATTTTTCTTTTCTGTCTGCAGTCAACAGAAGATCCCAACAAATTGGTATTGTTTTGAGTGCTTGCTCCTAACTAAGAAGACTGTCTTCTGATATGCTTCTCAGTGTGTAACCACTCTGGGTTTTTATGCTGTTGTTTTAGAAGTCTCTTCTCAGGAAAGAAATCATCTTTGTGTGTTAAAGTGTCACTTTGCATATAATATATTAAGAGTATGTATAGTGTTTTCCCCTCTTCTCTTGAGAGGCTGATGGAAGAGATAGTGCCCTGAGAGATCCAAAGTGCATTATCTCTTTGATGTCCTACCTCTCCTCATAAGTAAGATGGAAAGCATCTGGTAGGGAAAAAGGAGCAAGACAAACTCTCTTCCATAGATTCTGTTTGTAAAACTGTACAAGTTTAAAAAAGAAAAGAGAAGACCACGTTTTTGGATTTGCTTGCTAGTCTTTTTTATTGGAAACAAGAGTTTTGAACAGCGAGGCCCTCATGGACCAGGCCACGGTTTTAATCCTTATTTCCATTGGTAGATTTTCAGCTTTGCAGATTTTTACTGTGGTGGTGCTGAAGCATTGGCAGAGGTTGCCCAGAGAAGCTATGGATGCCCCATCACTGGAAGTGTTCAAGGCCAGGTTGGACAGTGCTTTAACCAACGCGGTCTAGTGGAACGTGTCCCTTCCAGGGGTTTGGAATGAAATGATCTTCAAGACCCCTTCCAACCCAAACCACTCTGTGATTCTACAATGATTCTATAATTTCAGATTTTGAGGGTTTTTTAAATGAATTACTAGCATTACAAATACTTCTTGGGAAATGGCACTTTTACAAATCTTGGCATTTCTGAAAACACCTGATGCTCCCAAAATAAATTTCAGGTTCCAAATTGCTTGCCCACTGAGTTAACATGGCTAAAACCTCCAGGTTCTGGAACATACTCATTTCTCTAGTTTATCTTCAACTAAATGAGCAGGATGTAAAGCATTTAGAGAGATTATGTTTTCCCAGTCTTTCCACCTAATTACTGTGAAAGATTTATGGCAAATAAGTCTAGCTGCATATTCCCAAAATGCATAATTTAAACCACTCAGAATGGGAAGTTTCCTGCTATGAAAGTATAAGTCTTTCAAATGTCAGCTCACTTGTGAGTGCACCAAAACAAGCATTTTGAGTCCAATTACAGTTGACTAGCAGTTTTTCTGCTTTTTTTTCCCCTCATATTTGTGGGATTAGGATATAGCAAACGCACTGACATTGCTATTTATTGCTCTACAATGTGATGATATTCAAAACAGAGCACGTCCATCTCTGGTACTATGAAGATCTAGTATTTTTGTTGTGAGTCCTCTTGATCATTTTTTAAAAGGAAAAGGGGGAGGATGGGAACATGAAAGGGATTTTCATGATAAGAGTGGGGAACAGTCCAGGAATTGCGTTTTGAGGGGCTTCGATTAAAATGAAAACCTTCTGTGAGACTGTAAGTCTCAATTAATGTAAAAGTATATGTCTTCTGTTACCACAGAAGATATACTGTCCAGGAAAAAAGTCCACACAAACTCAGTTTGCACATGGCCTTTGAGCAAACTGAATTTTTTGAGTGTTCATCTGTCTACAGAAAAAAAAAAGGGGGGGCGGGGGTAGAACAGTCATATTTCAAGAATATCGGGATTTTTGATGCAACACTGTAGAGGTATCCTCTTATTCCAGTCTGTGCCAAGTTTCTTTTCCCACTGTCTGCAAAGAACTGTTGCAATTTTACCCTTAAAAACTTGCATGCTTAACTATGATCTCTTGGGGGGAGAGCTGACATCTCCAGGCAGCACCTTCGCAAGTGCTTCATTACTGTGCATATGGAAGTAGGTCCTTCATACACAGCATATTTCAAGCGATAGATGCTTCTTTCTATGAAGGGTAAGGGCAGAACGAAGTGTTTAAAGTCATTAATGTTTATGCAGCAGATAAAGGACTTATCAGGCAGGTTGCACTCAGTCTGGTATGTCTGTCTGTACAAGATTGTGCTGGGGCTACAAACTAGTTTTAAATTTATCATGTAGTATATATGGATTGGTTTGAACTTGTGATTATTTTTTGTTAAAGGGAGTATGTATGCATGCATGCATGCACGTGTGTGTGTATGTAAGAGAGAGTGTTCTGCATCTTCATCTCAGTTGCCTCTTCTACCAATTACTATTTAACCCAATTTAATGATTAGACTTTCTGGCAGAAAAATGTAAAAAGGAACTGGATTTAGTACAGGTGAAGCATAACTCCTTACTATGCAAAGTTTCTGTGCACAATACATTGATTATAATTCGTTAACACGTAATAAGAACTGCATTTTCATTTGAAGGTCAACTGAATTAAATCATATACTAATTAATTTTAAAAATAAAGTAGTGATTAATTATTTCCAGGTGTTCACCAAAGTCTGGGCTTCTGCGGGAGTGCCGTTGAAAGCAAGTCACTGTTTTTCTGCATTCTCTTAAATGGAGTCAGATTCAGCTGGCTGGAAGGGCTTGTGTTTTCAGAAACAGAATTAGGTATATGACTTGGCTAGGAGTTAGCCCTAAAAATTCTCTTTGGGCAACCCAGAAGCCAGTAAGTATCCTGCCTGTAAAATGTAATGGGTATAAATTCCTCTTTGGCCAGCTGTAGCTCTCAGTATGGAAAAACGTTGATGTCCTAAAGACATAAATGATTGAGAAGGGATAAACTGAAAGATAGAGCATTTCAAATGCAGGGGAGCTGTGCAAATCGACATAAATTAGTCATTGGTAAATGCATGCAAAAGATTGACTGAAAGGCCAATATGTTCAGAAAGAGGTGTTTGAAATCAGCTCTTAGGTATATATTAAGACATCTGAATGACTGACCTGATTTTTGGAAGTGCTGAGCACTCAGCAGCCAGCAATGAAATGTTTTTGCTTCACCCTTGGGCTATGATTAGACCTAAAATTTCAGCCTGAAAAATTTCAATTATAGGTAACTGAAAAAGAAACTTTTTTAATGGAAGAATTTCAACACCCTCTGCAATAGCTGTGGCTTTGCATGCCTGCTAGAGTGATAACATTCTTCTGTCCCTTGGTTGGAAGGATTTCTGTGAAACCTAACTGGCTAACACAAGCTAATTTGTGGGGTTTGGGGTTTCTTAACCAGGGACATCAGCACCACCATCCAACCAGCCACTTATTCTCTTAAAAACTTCCACAAGGTTCCCGAGGAAACTCATAATAGTTTCAACCTGTTCATAATGTGGGTTGTTGACTTCTTCACGTTTAATCTGACCTGAGTTGTGCATCCAGATGGGGTCCAGCCCCTGAACTACTCAAGAGGTATTTCTGCTCTACCCTTCACCAGTACTGGCATCTGCAACAGTGAACACTAATCTACTTAGCGTTTATTTAAATCCTCCTTATTTTTGAATATTAGCTGACCTGGAGCCATCCAACTGCGCTCCCATCAGTCCAGCGTGAGATTCCTGCTCTTTCATCTCATCTCATCTCATCTCTCCAATCCTTTCTCCTGGACAGGCTCTAACCAAGACAGTCGGGTTTTTCTCAGCTTTTTCCTTTCCCAGAGCCCTGTACAAAAGGTCCTGCTCCTACTGCACCTGGAATTTCTCAGGTGGACAGAAGGTGAGATGCCCTTCTGTCAGCTTGAAGTACAGATGGGTGGGACAAGTATTTGGTGGATCCCACCTGCAGAGATGAACTGCTTGTTCTATTACCTGAAAACTTGCTAAAATATCTCTACACAGTGTTGCACCTGAAACGATCTGGTTTACCAAGCCAGGTAAACTTGGACTCCAATAAATCTGTTATAAAGATAGATTAAAATGAAGTCTTGGTGGATATAAAAATAACATTTTAAAGCCAAAGCTCAAGAATCTCTTCCTAACTTCTCATAAATCATCATTTTATAGTACTTCATTTTAACATATTTTCCTTGTTTTATGAGGTGAAAGAATACCCTAATCATGTGGCAGCCTCCGTGCACACCATTACCTGTAATTTTAGATGTCTGCTTGATTTCTTTCACCCTGAAAATATTCCAGTCATTTATCACAGTATCATGCTTAAAAAAATAAAATGCACTGAACTTGTTTCTTTCCTAATGACCAGCTTTTTCCCTCTTTAATCTTCTTACAGCTCCCTAAAACATGCTGATTTATCTATGCTGTGTACAGGACCCAGGTGTTTTGCACACTAGAAACTACTCAGTAAATAAGCCATACAGAGAGTAGCTGGGGAAGTGAATTTTAAAAGATCATTAAAACCACTTAACATCCAGTTCTTACCATCTCCATTCTTCCTTAGCTTTTTGCAAAGTCATGTTAGAGCAGCGTTGCCTTATACAGCCAAGAGAAATAATGAATGGTGTGTAAAAGCATGGGGATTTATGCAGGATTTAGACAAAATAGTGCTTGATTATTGGTAGGAAGGATAGGATTGATAGTTCACTGCAAGCTACGTGCTTTTCTTGGATATTAATTCAACATAGAGTTGATAGGAGCAGTGAATATACTTGGGGAGTGTTCTGATCAGTTTATTTAAAGCCTAAATATTTTGTTCACAGCCTGTTAAAGACTGGGGCTAATTCCCTGGTGGATTCAAGCATGCAGTCCCATGAGACACTTGTTTCAATAAAATGGAGGGATGCAGAGGCAAGCACTCCTGACATGGACACTGCCCCTCCAGCCAGCAAGGGGGAGTTTTGAGGGAGATAAGGGATGCTCAGACTTCAATGAGTACTCAAGCTCTTCATGTGCAGTAGATAAATGTGGCCTATCTTTGGCTTGTTTATGCAATTAAATGTCCTGTTTGGTTAATTCACGTGTGATGTTAGGAACTGTGCTCCAGTGTGGTATCAGAAACACAGATTTTTTTTCAGTCCTGACTGAAGGAGTGTTAACCTTTACAGTCCCAATTTGTACTTACCCAAAGTAAATAGTGCCTGGTATGTATGTTATCAAAAAGCTAAGCAATACTGTGCTGTGAAAGAATATCCTGGCTTGGATTCTCTGGTGTGACTCAACAGATAATTAACCGTGCTAGGAAAAGACTAAAATTGCTTTATGCCATTTTAAAAAATCAGGGGAATAAGAAGTGAACAAAGGCCTTAGGGATGGCCAGAGGTCTTGTAGACCCTGGAATCATATAGGACTATAATACTGGGCTTATGTACAGTTGCACAAGGCTCCAAAGGGCTAAGTGAGCACAGAGGATCAGCTGAGTCTGGGGACTACCACTGCCCTACTGAAAACTTGCACACAGAAAGTAGTGTATCATCAGCATTTTTGTTGATCACTGCCTTTGGTCTTACACTTTCACTTTTGCTTGGCATCAGTTTACTTCACAAATCTGGGTTTATTCCTTTGCTTTATTTTATTCTCATTAATCCTAAAAGTAAATCCGTCTTTGGACCTTTTGGCTTGAATATTTAGTGCAATATTTGTATTTCAAAAGAAGGAACCTTTTGTATGGTCTTGACCTTAAGGATTTTGGATCTCAGAATCTGTATGGTAACATCAATGAAGATGGCTTCCTGCTGCTGAATTAAGAGTGGCAGACTCTTACAGCTAGGCAGTAACTTCTGTCCATCATCTGTTATTTTCAGAGGCATGCTTTGCAAAAAACAACTTGTGAACAATTATCATTCTATATTGCCTGGGATAATTTGGAATTCAGTGCAGTTAAATAACTTTCTCAAACACTGGAGCAACAGGACAACTGTTTATGACAAAAATGAAAGTTTAACACAAAACTATAATTCCTTAAGAATAAAGCCCATGGGACACACTGCCACCTGTGCCAATAGGTGGGAATAGCAAAGACACCTCTCCCTCTGATGCTCCACAAGAAACGGCAGCATGATAGGGCACATATGTCAGCCAAGCACAAGGCTTCTTAAAATCCATTTGTTATTGTCCCAGTTTGAGACAAATTCAGGGAAACATCCAAAAGGAACGTCTGCTCAAAGGAAGGCAGGTTACAGCCGCCCCTCCCCCACCAGGTTCGGGAAAGAAATATTCCTCGGAGGAATGTGAAAGAGAAAATAAAAACTATTTATTTAACAAACACACAGGAAAAGAATAATAATGCTAAATAGTAAAATCTCGCTGTGGAGAGAAAACCTGAAAGATTTTAGAGTCCTTCTGTGGGTGTGGTCTCTCTCCTCCTCCTCGGAGCTGGGTTGGTGTGGGGGCCCCTCTCCGGGCTGGTGGAAGGTTGTCCCACTGTGTTCTGCTATTGCTGAACAGTACAGAAGAGAAGAAGGAAATACCAAAGTCCCAGAAAAACAAGAAGTTTAACTCTCCATCTCTCTCTCCGAAGAAACAGAGCCCAAAAAGCTGACTGAAAAGCAGGAAGGGTTCTTCCTCCGCTCTTCTCCCCACAGCAGAAGAACGCAGAGGAGTAGTGACCTTGGAGCACAGACTGATTTGAAAAGTTCACTCTGGCTTTTTTTCTTTCTCTCTCTTTTCTTTCTCTCTTGCACCCAGTTTTAAAGGCACAGAAAGGCACAGAATTCATTTTCTGGGCATCGAACAATGGTAGGGGATACACATCATGAAGTCACTCCATTGATTTTTGCATTGAGCACAGCACGTAATTGTGCCCCTGATGCTGTGGATTGATTTTTGCATTAAATTGGAGTCATTCTGGGAAAAAAGGCAGCACCTGTGAACTGGGAGTAAGGGCACCAGTCTGGGAGTATGAAGTATTGTGCAATACGTGTGGGATAAGAGAGCTCTAAGGGAGTGATGCAGCAGAGCTGATTGCATCTCCCCCTCTCAAAGCAGGTGATATCATACTTATCATCACTTTTGACTGCTTGAAGGGCTGTGTTTGGGCCCTGGCATCATGGTACTCAAGGCAGAGGACTTCTTATTCCAGCTTTGCCAGTACAGTTCCTTTTACAAGCATGCAGCTGTATCATACAGAAAAATATATTATATTAATTTAGGGTATGGAGTTGTTACAGGTAGGCCAAATCTTGTCTTGTCTGAAATCCTGAAAGCTTTTCAAAAACTTCAGCAAGGCCTTTGAATGTGTTTAAAGTTTGCTTGAAAAATTCCCTGTAGAATTTTTGGGCTATTCCCATTTATACCAAAAGATCCTTTAACTGGATTTTTTATTAAACTTGGAATTTGATAAAATTCTAATTTAGTTTTGCTCCAATTCAGGCTGATAAGGGTAATCCTTTGAACCCCATTGTACAATGTGGTATTAAAGGCTGGTGCAGTGATCCACCCGAGAACAGTGGGTAGACATTTAAGTTCATGGTAGGGCAAAAAAATGTGCAGCAAGTATAAAGTTTAGCAAATTGTACATCAGTGAGTTATTCTACTTTCAAACTTGGGTTTTTAAACTTATTGTCATGCCACAAAAGAAGTAAGAAACTGTGCAGGTAATTAAATAATTGCCTTGGGGGATTATTTGCAGTTAATTAAAGCCACACACTTTCAGCACATACCTTTCCTACAGATTATTGCATTTGGATCAGATGTTAACAACCCAGCTTTCTCACTTATCCATCAGAGATTATTTTTGGACACTTTCAGCAACTCAGTTTTACAGGGACATCCTTGGGTATATTGTAAGATTTGCTCAGCTGTATTGTGGAGAGGGACCTTCCAGAATTTAAGCCATAAAAATACTGTCATAACATAATTTATTATCACGTGCTTTAGATCTTTTGGCACCGTCACTTACTTTTTCCATTGAGCAGCAATTTTAGAAAGCATCTCACATGGGAACACAAATACTAATTATCTGTTGCTGCTGTTATGACCTGGAGTGGACTTACCCCTGTAGTTTGCACCATGTCCAGTTAGATCAGCACTGGTTTTTAATGAGGCTCAAAGAGAGATCTTTATCCAATGAAATATGTGTGTGATGAGGATGAGCAAAACTAATCAAGTGTCTGTGTTGCTGTGTTACCTGAATGCAGTGGAATTATGCATTATGTATTTCTCATTCCCTGTGCAAAAACTGACTGTTGTCAGAAAATGCTGTTTGACACAACAAAATAATTGCCTGTGTGTATGAAGACCCCAGATAGCACAGCAACTGGACTTTCTGCCATCTAATTTAAGTCTCACTGTGCCACTGGTTCTAAGTATCTCTTTGGGCAGTTCATTTTGATAGTCTGCCCCGAAAAAGGAAAGCACTTTTGGCCACAATAATGACCTTGGGAGTTCTGTCATCAAGCACCATGAGGCTAGGATTTGCACAGGGATTTATGGGATTTAATGTTCCTGGAAAGATTTAAAGTTTCTGGAAATCTAACCATGAAAAACTGTTATTCTAAATAAATAATAAATCACTTTATTTATCAAGTAGGTGGTTTGTACTATTTCTCATAGATCTGTGCCGCTCTACTCATTTGGAATAAAATTCTTGGTAGCGCTGCTGATTATTCTTATGCATCCTTCCTTGCCAGCTCCTGGTTTAAGGTTTGTACTGCAGGCAAAAAACTGCTCAGTAAGGGTAGGGATTCTGAAATCAATTTGAATAATTGAAACCCACGAGTATACTTCTGTAGTTTATAAGACTGTAGTTAAACAGACGGAAAATCGGTCAGTGTATCAAAATGCCAAATATGAAGCTGGCACCTAAGGGCTACCTCTAACTTAAATAACTACTTTTCCAGCATGAAAACTGCTTTAGGATTTATTTGTTTGTTTGCTTTTCCCTCAGATTCCCCGAAAGAGTCCAAAGGCATGCAGGACAGTGATTCAGTGCATCCTGTGGTGTGTGAACAAGATCAAGCCAAAGGTAAAGTTTTGTATCAAAGTTTTTTAAGACAGATATAATGAACCAGTGTGAAACTTTAGTTCTTCCAGTGTCAGCATCCAGTGGGTTTCAGCCTGACCTCTGCCACCTTAAGGAAATGCTGTTGGCTAGTAGAGGTTATGTGTCAGCCAGCTGTGGGGCAGTAATCCCTGGTGCTACTGGGAAAGCCACATGCCTCTAAATAGGTTTAGCCATACTGATCCTGGGTGCATAGCACTGTTATCATTGTCCTCCTATGTTGTTATTGTGGTTCTGAAAGTCTGTGGGGTGTTTCTGTTCCATCTCCTGACTGTCAAGTGCAAGCGCTTTACTACAGCTCCTATGAGAAACAGTGTCAAGGCTGAGCTGCAAAAGAAAGAAAACCTGTAAGTGCTGCAGGGTCAGTTTTGACCAGCTGTTTGACAAACTTAATGTTTTGTATTGTTAAGTGATATTTTCGTATATAAAATGTGTCCAACATTGTTCACTTAATAGAAAAAAAAGCAGTGTTTGGCTGAGAAATACCATGCTGTGTGTGAGGTTCATGTTCTGTTTTGATGAATTTAGCATTGCCTTGCGCACAGCATCATCCTGATACCATTTTCTGTTTGTTGTATTAACAGGACAACAGGATGTTTCTGCAAGTGACGAGATAAAAACTGGGGCAGATTCTCAAGGCTCCTGCATGGAAATAGAAGGTACTCCATGTGTCTTGAAATCAAAAAGCAAGATTAACAAGCAAAAACACATAGAATCATGGAATCATAAGATGTCTGGGATCGAAGGGACCTTAAAGATCATCTAGTTGCAACCCCCCTGCCATGGGCAGGTACACCTTCCACTAGACCAGATTGCTCAAAGCCCCATCCAGCCTGTCCTTCAACACTTCAAGGGATGGGACATGGACTATGTGTGTCTCTGGGATTGCGATGAGTCCCAGTAAAGACCCATGCTTGGAGTAGGCACATGGGATTTTGTGCTAAATCCCAGAAAGTTCAGTATCTTCAAGGCTTTGCTCTGAACTAGAGCCCCTTGGATTTCCTTGAACAGCTTTTTAATTTTTACTCCTGGAAGAAAGGATCCTTTTCCTCTGTCAGTGTTTTTAATGGCAAGGTCTCTAGTGGGTGTTAATCCTTTTATGTCTGTTCTGAAAAGCCTTACTCTTCATCTTTTTATCAAATTTATTCAGATCCACTGTTGAATCAAGAAGACACAACAGAAGGTGAGATACCTTTGATTCTTGGTGCAGAGGAAAAGAAAGAAGAAGGAAAAGAAGAAGAAGGAGGTGAGCCTATTAAAAAACAGATGGAGACAGAGAATGCTGCAGGACTCATGTTATCCTTTTCTATTGTGAGGAAACACGGAAAGAGCACATAAAAGCTTTTTTTCCCCCCCTAAGAAAAACCCTTTTTTTGTCTTATCTTTGAGTGTTATTTTGATATATTGGACTTGGATTTGCATAGGAAGCTAAGTGCAAAAAAGTGCACACTCAGGTTCAAAAGGGACGTTTAAATACTCTTCCTGTTTTCAGTTTTTTGCATTTAAGCACAAAATGCTGATTAAACAACCAATTTATGTCCATGTAAGTATCCTTTTGATCCCATTTGCTAGAAGCATCTGGAGTATTTACAGTACATGGGTTTGATAGTTATTTGTGAGGTCATTAGTAGATATTTAACTAAAGATTAACTAGAACTAGTAATTCTAATGAAGAAACCAATATTTGGAGCAAGAATGCAGTCTTCTGAAGTAGTAATATTTTTCTAGGAGTAAAGTATTTAAAACTTGGGAATGCTTTTGCAAGAAAATGTAGAAGTTTAAGTGTTGGATGCTTCTGAGAACCCTGCAGTCATCTCACCATTTGTAAAGACACATGGTTATGTAAAAAATAATGTATTATGTAAATAATTCTCTAATTTTAAAGTAACTGCAAGTTAATGATATGGTCATTTGTAGAGCCCAAGGATGAATTCTACAGTTCCAGATTAAAATGCAGACATGATTTTTATTGAATATTCAGGTCAATACTAACCGTGTTGTCCTAATTATGAAGTCCTTTTCTCAGCGACATTGACACCAACTTAATTGCAAACCTGTGTTAGCAATATTGACAATTTTCTTCACTGCAAAGCCAGGTTAATAGAACCTCTTTGTTCATATACAGCTAAACAATATTTCCTTTCCTTTCTTTTTTTTAATTTTAATTGCCTATCTGAGTTGAGACTAATCACATCTCCTTGTTATCATTTGTGCTAATGGTATTGGTTTTGTGCTGTGTTAATGATGATGAAGGTAGAATTGATATAATTCTTACATTCAAATTCAGGTAAATGGTACCACACTACCTCAGTTGCAAACCCAGGTTATACAATACAAGCTCACTCTGATTGCAAATACCAATGTTGTTATGTTAATCTCCTCCAAATAGAAATTATTTACATTTTATTTTATGCATCATCACAAGTAAATTGGACAAAATGTACCTTCATTATTTGCACATTTTCTCCTCTCTACTATTGTAGTGTCCCCTGCAGGACTGTCATTTAGTTGTCAGCAGAGAAATTGTATGTCAACATCTGTTCTGCTTACTATTAAAATATGCAACGTTAAGGAAGAGCAGGTAATGTCAGAAAAGGGTTGTTCCTGGCACCTTTCCTTTTCCAGACCTTGATTTAAAAATTTCAAATACTAAGTAAGTAAAAAGTTCCTGCTAAATATTTTGGAACTTGTTCCTACCTGGGATCTCAGGTGTTGCTACAGTGCAGGATTCATCTGATCCAAGGCTAGTTGAACTCCATAGAAGGAGTGTCATCAGTTTAAGTGATCTTTTGGTAAGTTCCATGATAAGAGGAAATGCGTTGAGTCTGTGTGCAGGATAACAGCATAAATATTCTGTTCAGCTTCTTGCAGATATTCTGTCTTTGGCACAGGGAAAATAAATGGGTGCTCTTGCAGAGCAGGAGCAGAGAAGGAAATAAAGACTTCCCCTTGCTTTGTTTCATTCTCGTGGGTATAAGCGCCCTCGTAGCTCATCTTGCTGGACACTTCTTGTTCTGGTGGGCACAAATTCTGCCACGTGGTTTTGAAGGTTTGCCATAAAGTGAAGTGGGTCTCAACAAAGAGAGGTAAAAATAATCAGCTGAAGTTCAGACTGATAAAATAAGATATATTTCCCAATGAGAGGCTCCTCTTAATGGAAAGAGATTACATGGCATAAAAAAGAGATTTAATATGTGACATTATTTTATGTAACCTGAGTGCTACCTCCTAAAGTAATTCAGCTGAATAGTTTTCCAGCAACACACATAGTACATTTGACATAGAATGAAATACCTATTTTTGTCTAAGAATGTGGGAAAAAGCTAATGTGGGACTGCTAGTCCTGTTAAACAGAAATTCATGGATCTTAAATTGGTTCAACCCATTCTGGATCTATATGCATAGCCAAATGTAGCAACTACTAAAATGCAGACTACCTGGTCTTTCTGTTCTTTGTGATATTTGTGTGTGTGTGTGTTTTCAAACTCATCCCAAAGCAAAGGGTAGCACATAGCTGCCTCCCTCTTCTCTCTGTCTCACTGGGAGCATTAGATTCTTGGGAGTCATCTGCAATCCCTTCAGTCCTCAGCCCTGGAGCTGTGTAAGCCAGTAAAGGACCAATAAAGAACAAAGTCCCTTTTCCAACCTAAAGCTGGATTTCTGCTCAGTTACTGATTGCAGCTTTGAAATGTGCTAGGAATTTTTTCAATGATGTGGTTTTCCGTGGAAAAAATGTCTGTTTCTTGCTGTTTTAGAGATGTGTCTCAGTTTACATGAACTTCTGACAAACCACAGGTTATCTTCTGATTTAATTGCGCAAATTTTACTGCCAGCTCATCTGTGTTTCGTGGGGTTTTAGAGCTTGCAGGGTCCTTTCTGTACAGCTCAGTTCACTTCACAGCTCCAGAGTCACACCATAGTGTGTACTCCCAAGGAGTTCCACATCCTGGTGCTTTCAAGGTTCTGGGATGCTGGGAGCCCAGAGGAACGAAGAATCAAAAACTTGGCAGTCTCACTACTGTACCGCATTGCCAGCAGTAAGAACCAAGCCAGATTACTCTGAAGAATATAACAATGTGAGGCATTGTGTGTTTCATAAAAACCTGATGTTGCTTTTTCCAAAATCAGTAATAAAATATCACATGTGCCAATTTATTCCCTTTTTTCCTACTGTAACTTGGAGTTATATATTATGAGGGAGCAGCTGAAGAGAAAAGGCAAACTAAGATACCTTTTAATTTTTCTCCAACTACTATAATGCACTCATTCCAGTTCACAAAAAAAAAAAGAAAATCTATGTTTCTTATAAGATTAGGGAATATTCTCAAATCCCTTTATTAAAAACCAGAGTAAGTGGTGATCACTGACCTATTTGCTGACTAGATAAGTGTACACAGTTTTAACAGACCTTTTGGCAGTCCCTTTATATATGTACACTTGGAAATACTCCTGTTGTGTTGTAATGACCATGCATTTAGCACTTATTTGTAGTTTAATCAGCACGTTTATTCCACAACACAATTTGCAGCACGTGGAAGTAAATCCCATATTTATTTGCATGAATATGCAGCCAGTTTCTCCTCTGAGCCCACTCTCACCTCTGTCATCTTATTTCCCATCTCTTTCTATCTCCCTCCATCAAGACATTCAGCATGATGATTTCACTCACTAATCACCCTTAGAAGTTGTTTAACTCTTTGAAGGGATAGGATTTCTGTCAGAGCACCAGAAAATGAACAGTTATTGCTGTTATTTCTCTGTTTTCTCTCTTCTCTATTTGGGCCGAAATTATTTTGTCATCTTGTGCCATTTGGAACATAGTTTGAGCTTGACCTGCAGTGTTTCTCCACATGAGAAACAGAGTGGTTGGGTAGCATCCTCACCTTAACCGTGAGGTTAGGGCTGGCTTGGGGGCAGGTTGGTGGAGGTTTCCATCATTTGCAGTACATGTGATTTCCTTTGTCAGTCTTCTGGTCAGTGCTTGTTTATTCTAAATTTGAAGTCTGTCTAATTTCGAATTTGACGTCTGCCAAGTTCTGTTCTAGCTAAGCCCAGTTTTGCTCAACAGTCTTTGTAACACGAATAGCTGTAACCTGTAACTCTGTAGGCAACGTTTTGTCCATTCTTCACTTATCCATTTTACTTTAGCAGGAGTGATGATTTTATGGCATAATCTTGGAGAGAACTAAATATTTCAAAACCTGGTGAAAAGAGCTCTCATGTTTTATAGCATCAGTCTCAGGCATTTATAGGATCTTATATGCATTGGTAGGGTAGTAAATTATGTCAAAATAATGACACTGTTATCAAAGTCAAAAATGTCAAAATGACATTTTGGCTATAGAGAAACAAAAGACATCTTGAGAAAGATATTTTTGGAAAAATCTGACATTTTTATTACTGATTCACGGCAATTTTATTGCTTAACCAAACTCCTTTAATTCTTCAAGTGGAGAGAGATGAGACATTTTCAGAGAAAAAAAAAAAAGGATTAAAGTCTTCCCCAGAATCTTGAAATAGGTAATTTCACTTTTTTTGGAAAGAAGATAATATTTTGGAGTGTTGTGACTTCTGAGGATCTAGTATAAAGGCTCCAGCTTCTTTTATTCAGTTGCTCAAAGAGGAGAGGAATAAATATCCTGAACCAGATACAGCGTGTTTGGTGTTTGATAAGAATCCGTACTGAATAGATCAGATGCCATTTTTTGGGCTGTTACAGCATATTTAGACACTAAATATGAAATATATCTTTAAAATCTTATTCTGGCAGGTACTGATGTTTGGCAAAGAAAAAAAGTTCATCATTGGACCTTTTGCAGAAATGCTGGAAAGGCTGTGGAACCAGAAAGTTGCAAATGGGTATTTAAAGCTCTAAGCTGTGCAGAGATGTGGGTTGTTGGGATGCAGTAGATGGGACTTGTGGGAGGTGCACAGAGAGATTATGAGTGGAAATCCTAAAAGGTGCCTTGCCTATGAGGCCTGGCTTTGCATGCCTTTATTTTCTTGAGAACCTTGCAAAACTCCAGTGAGCTTTTCAGCTGAAGGATCAGCCAGCTGAGGAGATTTTGTGACCAGATTATGTTTGCCAGCCTGCTCTGCTGAGTTTGTGGTGGTCCAAGGGCTGTTTGGTCTCTATCAAGCACTCTGCCCTCCTGAAGGCATTATAGCTGTGGTAGAAAAGGATATCCAAGTAATTTCTATGCCTCGTGGAAGTAGCCAGGTGAGGCTCACCTGCATCTTTCTCTGCTCCAGTTACACACTGCAGACTGCAGAACAGGNAGCTCTCATGTTTTATAGCATCAGTCTCAGGCATTTATAGGATCTTATATGCATTGGTAGGGTAGTAAATTATGTCAAAATAATGACACTGTTATCAAAGTCAAAAATGTCAAAATGACATTTTGGCTATAGAGAAACAAAAGACATCTTGAGAAAGATATTTTTGGAAAAATCTGACATTTTTATTACTGATTCACGGCAATTTTATTGCTTAACCAAACTCCTTTAATTCTTCAAGTGGAGAGAGATGAGACATTTTCAGAGAAAAAAAAAAAAGGATTAAAGTCTTCCCCAGAATCTTGAAATAGGTAATTTCACTTTTTTTGGAAAGAAGATAATATTTTGGAGTGTTGTGACTTCTGAGGATCTAGTATAAAGGCTCCAGCTTCTTTTATTCAGTTGCTCAAAGAGGAGAGGAATAAATATCCTGAACCAGATACAGCGTGTTTGGTGTTTGATAAGAATCCGTACTGAATAGATCAGATGCCATTTTTTGGGCTGTTACAGCATATTTAGACACTAAATATGAAATATATCTTTAAAATCTTATTCTGGCAGGTACTGATGTTTGGCAAAGAAAAAAAGTTCATCATTGGACCTTTTGCAGAAATGCTGGAAAGGCTGTGGAACCAGAAAGTTGCAAATGGGTATTTAAAGCTCTAAGCTGTGCAGAGATGTGGGTTGTTGGGATGCAGTAGATGGGACTTGTGGGAGGTGCACAGAGAGATTATGAGTGGAAATCCTAAAAGGTGCCTTGCCTATGAGGCCTGGCTTTGCATGCCTTTATTTTCTTGAGAACCTTGCAAAACTCCAGTGAGCTTTTCAGCTGAAGGATCAGCCAGCTGAGGAGATTTTGTGACCAGATTATGTTTGCCAGCCTGCTCTGCTGAGTTTGTGGTGGTCCAAGGGCTGTTTGGTCTCTATCAAGCACTCTGCCCTCCTGAAGGCATTATAGCTGTGGTAGAAAAGGATATCCAAGTAATTTCTATGCCTCGTGGAAGTAGCCAGGTGAGGCTCACCTGCATCTTTCTCTGCTCCAGTTACACACTGCAGACTGCAGAACAGGAGATGGGTGTGTGGCCCCACTGTCTGTGGGTTTATGTTTGTGGTGTGGGGGCTTTGGCAGTTGTGGAGTGGGAGATATCCAGGCTCTTCCATCAGCAAAGAGGCTTCACTGATGGTGCAGGATGGGGCAGCAAATGGGATGCAGACATCCTGCAGGGCTTTCCAGAGGGCACTTCCCTGAGGATGCTGTGCAGCACTGTGCATTGGCAGTCAGGGTGGTTATTACACTGTCAGTAGTCTGCTCTAGATACTGATTTCAGCCTCTTGAGGGGAAAAAAGTCTGGTTTTTTTTTCCTGACACAGAAGGAATCTGTTTCTTTTCATTACTCTCCATATATCAGGCTCTAGCCTGAATGTACATAAAGAATAGGTGGCGCAAGATTAATTGGAAGTTTTAATTATTTTTTGTCCCTTGCAAGGAAAAATAATTGGGTTTTCTTCTGTGTGCTTTTCTAATAAAAAAGTAGAAAACGTAAGGAATTTTTCAGCTTAAACATTTTGCTTGCTGTCACAGTTACTTTGCGTTATCAGACTTGATGGTAAGGGTAAAAGACAAAAAGCCAAAAGGAAAGAAAACAGGAAAACAACAATAGGCAATACTGTAAGAATGATAGCATTTAAGGTTTATTATCTCTATTTGATTGCTTTCTTCATTTCATTTACAGTAAGCAGAATAGAAATAGTATTATAAACTGGCAATTTTTATTGCATTTTAAAATATCATCTCTTTGTTCCTGCTGAAAGTGTTGACAATGCAGCCTTTGTTTAGTTTAATTAACTCATGTTACAGCACTGAATTGAATCACATGCAGCATTAAATCAAGTAAAAGAAGCTTTAGAATGCTTTTCCATACACAGAAAATAAAAAGAAAGAGAAGAAATTAAATCTTCTGAGGAGCTGGAGGAGAAACTGGATATTTTTAATGGAATATATTGAAGTGCCATTTTCACTTTGATTTTCCATGGTGGGAGTGCCAAAAAACAATAAAATAATGAAATCCCAGTGAAAAGCAGATGCTATGATGTCATTCTGAGTCCTCATATGTTTGTAATAGTATTACATGATGTTACATGTTTTTTTACTTGTAAGCTACAACTCTCAAAGAGCTTTAAGATACTGATAATGCCCTTTTCACATATGAAAATTGTGGAGATAATAGAATCCATATTCTAAATGGTGGGGTCCAAGTCTACCAGACTTTGGTTTTAGCTCACCTCTCCAGAAAGACCGCAGTGACTATCTCAAATAGCACCCAAGGAATGAGGGAAAGGAATATGGGAGAGAGTATGACATCTTAGAGACATTTTCCTGTAACATATTGAAAAAGTAGGTCTCACTGGCCAAGGATCACTCTGTTACAGATGGCATCATAGCCAACAGTATTTCTGGAAATAAGCTTTAGCACCTCCAGAGAGATGGCACCACTTTAACATGTACTGTACAGCTACAGAAGCATCTGTTTGAACAGTCAGCTTAGCTCCTGTGTGCCACAGTAAGAAATTCAGTCTTAAATTAGAATAGGTCCAGCAGACCAAAGGAGTGCAGGCAGTTTCACCAGGAAACAATTTGAGCCCTCACAGACAAATGTTACACTTTTGTGCCAACTTCTACAAAAGGAGTCTTCATTTTGTTAAGCACTGATAAATTTTAGATTCTTACCTCTTTTAATAAAGTTTGTTTATGATGGAATACACACAGATCCAACTGAGCTGGCTCTGGAACTGGAAATTCTGTGCTCCCACTTGCTTAGGTTTTGGATGGATGTACCCCATTGCCAGGTTTATGGCACTGTGTTATAGCTATTTAAAAAACTCAAATGGCCACACACTTAGGGCAGCAGGGAGACAAACTGCATTTCACCAAGGATTTTCATAAAATAGAGTAGAGTCCAGCCATAACTGTGTGAAAACCACAGCCAGTGGGAGTGGAGAACAGATGATTTGGAGAACTGTCTTTTTTTTCCAAGTATAGAACAGGAAGGAATTAAAAGAAAACATCATATGTCCTAGCATTGAAAGATTATCTGGCTTGTTCTTTGGGGAGTGGGAGAACATTTTCACTTCTGTCTCGGTTTGAGCCAAGTTTAGAGGGAAACGCTCTGGAAGGAATGCCTCCTCCCCAGAAGACAGGTTTCAGCACTCTCTCCCTCACCGATACGAAAGGAATTTCTTGGATGAAAGTGAAAAAACCTATTTATTTAACAGACAAAGTGCCCGTATGGCATGGGGAAAAAAAATTAATAACCGTTAAAATATTAAACCTCCTCGATGTGGAGAAAGCTGGTGGTTTTAGAGTTCCCTCTGTAGCTGGCTCGGCCCCTTCCCTCCCGAGGCCCGAGGCCAGGATGCGGTGTCCCCGCAGCCTCCCTGCTGGACCACGGGCTCCGATGATCTGGTTCCCGGATCACAGCTGGGCCGAACAGCTCCAGAAGAAGATGAAGAAATTACCGGAGGATTTTGGTGTGCCAGTATGGGAAAATGTCTTGCCTCAGCTACCAGGCTGGCTAAAAGCAGGAAGGTGCTCCCTCGGCTCTGCAGCGGTGAGAGCGCGGGGCAGTGTGTGTGAGTCCTTGAACACAAACCGTGCTGAGGAATTCACCTGGCTTCCTCTCCCCTTTCCTCAGACCCAGCTTAAAGCTGCGGGACCCATTTCTGGGCATGAAGCAGACAATAGGGAAATACAGTATTGTCATAAAATCACCCCAAGACAACTTCACTGTTTATTTCTGTAGTTTTGCCTAGTGCTATGGTGAGGAGTAAATCTTGTTCCCATATGAGAAGGGTGGCATTTACTCACTCTCTATGCTGTCACGTGGATCAAGAGACACACTTTTTGATTCAGCTCTGTTCTGTTTTCTCTTCTGTGCATTCCCACTTCTGGCTCTGCTAGTGAGGTACACCATGGCTTCAGAGGTGTCCTTGCTCCTTGTGCTTGGAGAGGGAGGCCAGAGCTGTACAAGAAGGGACTGCTACACAGTGAGGGGAAATGTGTGTACAGCCTTGTAAAGTAGAGTTTGCTTTGCTAGGGCATGACCCCAATTGAGATTAAACCTTGCCCACTGCCGCACACCCTGTGCAGGTTTGAAAGCAAACCAGTGACTTCAAGTCAGAAATACAATTTAATAGGGAAAAGGTGAAATAAATGCAATACTACAAAAGCGAACCACTGACAAAGTCAGAATACAACCTGGCACCCTGTCAGTCAGGGTGCTGGTAGCAGTTCAGATGAAGTGGTCCTGTTAAAGCTGTGATCCTGTAGAAAAAGTCTGGTCTTCATCTGAAAGTCCAGTGGTAACTCTTGTCCTCTGGAAATCCAGTGGGAAAAGGCTGTCTGTGGTGTTTGGAATCCCAGTTTATATTCAGGATGGAATGCTTGGTTTCTCCCTCTGTGTAGAGCTTCTCACAATGGGATGATAAGGCATTGATGGGCCCATTAACAAAAGATTGTCCAGAGGCAGTTATCTATGAGCTATGGGCAGGGTCCTTGATTGCCCATTAAACAAAGATAACTCCCAGAGGGAGGAGGCAAGGAAAACACTGCCCCACCTGGATTCAATATTTTATGAAGATGGTAAAAGAATAAATGCTTTTGGGCACGTCTTACACTGTAACCTAGAACACACCCCAACTGAGATTAAACCTTTCTCACTGAGATTAAACCTTTCTCACGGCTCCAAAGCAGGAAAAATTCCACCCGATCTCACTCAGATCTTGGAAGCATAATGCTTTCCTCTTCTTTTTTTTTCCGCACTTTACTCATAACTTTTTGGCAGCAGATTTTCTGTCCCCTCAACTTTTCCTAATGTGGTTGACAGGTGAGTGGTTTTTTGAGGAGATCTTGCCATCTGGAACACTTTTCCTCTGCTTGGTTGGCTTTTATCACATTTTGCCTCCAGATCAGCATGCAAGGTCATCACCAGCCTACCTGCCCATGGTATCAACCCAACAGCCCAAACTGACCCTGTCTCTAGCCTCCCTGAATGATCTACCAGGGAGAAAGCTCTTACCTCCTACATCTCTGGTACTGCATCTGAATCAGGCAGTAGTGTCATCTCAACATATTTGTGCCAAAATGCAGCTCTTTGGGACTTTCTGTTATTTCACAAAAAACTCAGCATCTCCTTTTTGGGGTCTTGCATGATCTCTGAGGGGCCTTTCCTGGAGCACTCCTGTGTGCTGTGCATGTGCTGATAGCTGAAATTAAACCAGTGCTTTGAATGATGAACTGTGAGTTGCAGCTGCAGACAGTCTGTGGGCAGCTGCAGAAGCACTTGGTTTTGTTTGAGAGATCCAAGAGAAACATGAAGAGTATGAAATGGTGGAGGGTTTTTACTTACCTGTACACATGCTTTGATGCTTATAATGTACTTACTTGATTAACACTGTACTATGCTGAAACAGTTGCTAATGATTTTCCTCCCAGGTTCAGACTTGCGACTTCTATCCTGAGTTCTAAAATCCACTGCTTTCTACAGCCAGCAAATTTCAACCAAAAGATGAAATTACATCATTACTGTTTCAGTGTCGCAGGGTCTTTACACTGAAATTTTGGGGTATATAAGCCCTTTGACTCATTATTCCCCTTTGTGGATATGCCTTTATTGTCTGTTTGTTTGTTCTGCTGTCACTGTGCCAATAATCATAGCTACCACAGAGGCCAAAACCACCTTTATTCCATTTACATCATGCTAAAACCTCTCAGTACTTTCATTAATTGACAGCCCTTGAAAGACAGCATGTCTACACATTCAGCATTTTCTCTGCGGAGGAAATAAGCAGTCACTTACAGGCTGTACTGTTCTTACCTGGACAGAAAAAATGGTTAAACTCTGTTCTGGATTTTGAGCAGAAAAAGTCAATAGTCTCTTCTCCATTGCCCCCTGCTTACAGCTAACAATGGTGTATAGTCAGGGGGTCAAGACCGCAAATTCACTGTATCAGGGCCTAGAAAACATTGAGATTCCCAATTTGTGGCCAAACGCTATCACAGTTACAAGGTGTTTCATCTGTTAAAGTACATCTGCTGGATGTATTTTTATGGTCTGTCAGCCTGAAATGTAGCACAAAGGTGTCAAATGAGAACAAACGGATATACCTCAGGTGCTTCAAAATAAGATGTCAATGTGTTGAAAAATCAGTGCCTAACTCCAGCTGCTTGAGTCAAGGAAATTGTCTTGCCTGATTTTTCCAGCTGTCCAAGCTAGAAGGAAGATTAGCAGGAAGCTCACAGACTGAGCAGGAAGGTAGTCAGCACAGCTGGGTCTGAGTATCACCCCCTCTCTAGGGTGCTAGTATCTTAGTGCCTCCATCAACCCAGCTGGTCTGGAGAGGTCAGAAGACTGAGTAGGACTTGCTGTTATGAGTCTTCAGCAGCTTCATTGCTTTTTGTTTTGCTCTTTTCTGAGCATTGAAAGGTCTCTGCAGGTGACACATTCTCATTGGTGCTGTCCCAGTGATGAAAGGGGCTTCCCGCATGACTATTTTGCAGGAATCTCAAAGACACAAGGATCAGGGGTGGAACCCTTTTCCAGCATTAATTCAGATTTATTTCCAGCACACTCTGATCAACAGGGTATGAGGCCACTGGTAAGCACTGGTCCCTCTCCCTCACATGGGTTCAGATGCTTATTGCTCCAAGTTTTGCATGGCTGCTGCCATCATATCTCAGTTAAGCCCTTGGCACTTCTTCTTGTCATCTCACCTCACAGGTTCATGGCATTTTGCTGTGATCCTTACCAGCACACCCAGTCCTTCCTTCAGATATCAGAAGCTCCTGTCTGGTCGTCACATTGATCTATAAAGCTGGATCGCCAAAAGGGACCAGAGCTGTGCTCTCATTTTTTTGGTACTTCCTCCTTGGGACAGCAGACATTTTACAATTACTCTCACATGAGTGTAGCTAACAGCTTCCACACTCATCTTGGTCTGGTAAAACTGGCATCCTCTGTGATTCTGGTTTATCTCTCTGTCTTCCAAAGCAGGAACTGTCCAGTGTGTGGTAGGTACAGCTGTTGTGGTCTTTTTAAACTGTCATGAATGGTTTTAATGCCTGTATCATCATAAATCTGCTTGCACATAGAAACCTGAGTCTTGAATTGCAGATGACTGAGGTTAACTGGGAGGTTACTGACATGTCTCAGTAACCACACAGTGGTACTGCAGGCTCCTGCAGCTGGAACACAGCTGTTTTTCAGGTAAATGTCCAAACATTTGGATGCTTTTGTAGCCTGGTTTTGAATCTTCTGGCACTGAAATATGGGTAAGTTTGCTTTAAAAGAAAAGAAAGTTAAAGGAAAAAGTCTTTAAACAATATTTCTAATATTGCCTGCTTCCTGCATGACAAAGGGGAATAGATTTCTTGGATGCAGTTCCATTTGCAGTTCCAGCTGGCTCTTGAAATGTGTGAGCATGAAGAGCAGATGATAAGAAATACATATATATCTTGTACCTATCTAAAGGAACCCAAGTTATCTTAGAAATTGATGCATAGAGAGATCACAGAATCTGCTCATGAAACTGTTCCCTCTGGCATTAAACACAGCCAATGTTTAATGGTACTATGTCAAAGGTGTGATGTTTAAGACACAGGAAATCTTTCCAAAGGGAAAAGAACTTTCAAGGGGAGCCTGGGGGAGAGATTTTCATGTCATGATTTGGCTGTAAAATATGGTTAATGCCATTTGTTCTGATCACAACTGCTATGGGATATTTAGCCACCAGAGGTAGCCATGACCTGAGGCTTTTATCTAATCCTGGAAGAAGCAGTGCCATTCAATGTATTAGATTGCCAGAACCATTTCCTTCTTGTAATGAGGTCTGCCATTCAAGGATGGATATAGCTTGCTCTTGCCCAGCTTGTAAATCCAACTGGATCACAGCACACAGCTGAAAAAATTGGAGAAGGATCTGCATGTAGGAGGGAACAAAATCAGCCATATACATTCACATCCCAAAAGTGAGAATGAGCACAGCAATGCTTTTTGGCAAAGGTTTGGTCACAGCTTTGGGTGCTGAAGCCAGCTTGCTCCTTGCTAACCTGCACCTGTAATCAGCTGGATACATATCCATCTCCTCCAAGAGGAGAAGGCAGGATGGCACTGGCACTTTCACAGCTCATAGCTGACAAGGCCATTTAAAGCAAAGATAGTTCAGATTTTGCTCCAGTGTGCGAAGTTTGCCCTTTGAATGTTGTGATTTTTCTCTAGCTAGTCTTAGAGATAAGAAAACACAGCCGAGTCTTATCCAGGCCTGAAGAGGCTGGAGCACATCAGCTGCTTGCCATATTGCTGGAACACCTGGGGCATTTGCTTTGAAATCTAAATGCAGGCTGTTCACCTGTATTGCCAAGTACAACAGAAGCTTCCTTCTGTCTGGCAGGGTGGTATTAATTTAAGGAGAACACCATCTGTGAGGCCTTGGAGAGCAGTATTCAGAAGAGACAGGTAGAGAGGTCACCAGGAACAGTCTTGTTCTCATCTGGGGGCCTCGCCACCCGCATCTATTACCCATCATTTCTAATTAGCAGATGTGTCTTGGGGAAAGCTACTCCCATTTGCTTTCCTGAAGATGCTACTCTTGCTAAGAGATGTTGTTTTTGCTGAGCTTTCTAAGCTCATTTTGTGAGCTTTCACAGGCATTTGGGGCAGTAATGGTTTTGATAACCCAGTAATTAAGGAGTCCTGTACCTCCCTGCTGCACACTGCCCCTTTGTCTTTCCCCCTTCTTCTCAATGCCACTACCAGGTGGTTGGAGATTTTTCACCCTTTCAAAAGCTTTATGTTTTCCCCATCTCATCAAACATGTCTCAGCCATGCTTAATTAGCTTAAGGCTTTTCAGGCCCTTATTAACCCCTGCAGAAGATCAGTTAAGGACTTGAACATTTTTAATAAAGTGCTTGGAAAGCAAATCCTTAGAAGCAAGTCATAAGTGCAGGAGAATGTTATTTAGTGTTATTTAGTTGTTTGTTCTTTCTTCTCTCTCTTCCATCTGTCTGTCCTCTCATCCATCCATCCTTCCGCCCAACCTCTTCTTGTCTCTCAAAACATTCAGGGATGCCCCTTGTTTTCTGGCAGTGGTTGACAGCAACTGATGTGTGGTACTATTCAGAGAGCTCTTACCCTTGGGCCAGTTTCTGAGTACTGTTGGTTTTAACCTGTTTTAATCTGTTTAGATTCCCTGAATAAAAAATGGCAAATGCAATTAGCTAACCAGTACTAGGAGACCATTGAGTTAAGGTGTTTTTGTTTAGGGTTTGGGATTCTTTTTTTTGTTTGCTTAATTCCCACACTTGTTTGAAACTAGCTTGTAAGCTTTATTTACAAGATCAGAGCAGTTAAAATGAAAGCCTGGTTAATTAACAGAAAAATATATTTGCATCTTGCTTTGTGTTTGACATTGAACATCATTTGTTTCTGCATTGACACATACACTCTTTTATTATTAATCTGTAAGCTTTAACTGTACAGCTGCAAATGAGATTAAAAAAAACCACAAAGCACAACTTTTTTCCTTCTTCCTTCCCTCCATGAGAGCTAGCTGCTTAACCATGTGAAGCACAGATTTTGTATGGGATTCCAAATACCTCAGAGATAACTGTGGACATTTGCCTCATAATTTAATTCAGTGGCTGGTGTTTTGTATTTACAGGTAAATTAGAACATCCAGCCGTCAGGTGTTTACATCACTAGAATTAAATGCTTACTGATTTAGCTGCTTGGGAGATAAATATTTAGATATCATTAAAAGGGCTAGCTGTATATACATGGAAATGTCCATGGATGATGAGGGAAAATGTGGGAGAGGGTTTCCTTGCAATCACAGAGGATTTGACATCAATTACTGCAGTTTTCTCCTTGACACTTTCCTTCATGTTCTACATAAAGTTGTTGCTGCTGGGTGCTCGCTGCCCAGAGGAGGACAGTGCCTTATCTAAGGCTAGATTAAAATGTTCTTCATATGCTATTCTGATTCTTGGCATTTTTTTAAGCCACTGAGGGAAATAAAATGCAAAGAGCGTGTCTAAACGAATGTACAGTGTAGGTTTGTGTCATGGGGGAGTGTTATCTCTGTAATGGTGCTCCCTCCATTTCCATAACTCAGGCTGTGGCTGAAGAGGAGCACGGCTCCCCAGTGTATTAACATCCCTATTTACAAACCACGTGGCAATCTGTGAAGTGCTCATTGGCTTTTTTTTTTAGGAGAGTTGTTAGGTTTTCTTTTCTATTTGTTTTCTGCTAAAAGGGATGTTAGTATTTTTATGATGGCTGGCGCTTAGCAGAGCTCCTCTGCATAAAGATAACAAATGAGTTATGCAACCTGACATTCTCCCTGGGACTGTGCTCAGAACAAGGCAAGCCAATGGCATTTCAAAGCCTGCTTTTAAAGTACCTGGTTGTATACTCTGTTTATCAGAATCACTAGGAAATGCCATTTCTCTGGTATTTTGCAGCTTCTCTTAATTGACTGGGAGGTGGAAAAATCTTTGGGCAAAGACTTACGGCAGGGGTGTTGGAACTAGGTGATCTTTAAGATCCCTTCCCAAACCATTCTATGATTCTATGACCCCAGGACTCAAAGGACACATATGCAGAAAGCTTGAAGCTGCTCCCTGCTTTCAGTATCCCTGTGTTGTCCAAGAGCTTCAAGTAGTTAGGTCTGCTGCAGGCTTTGGGAAAGAAGAGGTGAGCTCTAAACCTTTGAGAGCAGCTACTGCAGGTACAAATTTCCGGGCACATTTAGGAATTGACATCTCAATTTTCCTCTTCCTGCCCTGCTGCTGGGAGTTGCTGAGGAGGCATTGCCCAGAGCCACAGGGGCTCTCCAGTTGCTCACTGAGCACCCCTGCTGCTGATAACATGGAATAAATCAGAATTTGGAAGGTATGTCCAGAGGGAAGGAGGAAGGGCAAGGGGCTGGTCCAGCCTTGGCTGTGCTCAGCCAGTGTAGCTGAGGACACTAGAGGGACTGTCACCCAGCATCCCCAAAGCCTTCGTGATGAGGTTTGTGCAAGTACTGTGTTTGTGCAAAATACTTTGTCTTTGATCCAATACTCTATATAACCAGGAATTTTGTTTTGGCAAGAAGGCAGCTCTTTTTCCCCACATTTCACAAGTTTCTAGTTTCTGGAGGCTTCACAGTTTTGTTGCTATAAACCATCACACACTTAAACTGATTGGCCCACTAGCAAGCCTTGGTAAAATGTTTGAAATAAAGCCATCTTTTTGAGGCCTGATATTCAAATCACTGCTGTGCTCCCCTTGGGAGGGACGGCCTTTTGTTGTAAGTGTTGCTCCATCAGTGGAAACCTGGCTGCACATGGCCATGACAGCAGTGATCCAAGGATTGGACTGTAATGGTGAATGCTAAAAAGCACTTCTACATAGGCTTACGCTGGGGAAGTCATTCTGTGCAGAGAATGTGATCTATAGCACCTAGAGATCTTATCGTTTCCTTCAGCTGTTTGTACAGTTCTTTCATGTTTGGGCTGTGGAAAGAGCTGCATTAATTCAGAGTTTGTAAATCAGGGGACAGGCAGAAATAAAATGGGTCTAAACTTTTGAGCTTGCTATAGTAAATATGCCATGAGATGAAGCGTAGGTAAACTGAATTTAGAGAACTTTCATTTGGGTCTATTTTCATTATACTTTCTATTGTATGTTAATGGGTACACTTTTAAGTTGTCATTTAGGGTATGAATTGCTCTATGTTAAGGAAATGAAACTTAAGTGAAGAATTTTGCTGATAGGGAACATAGAGAAGGATAAGCAGGATCTTTTTACCTATTAGTATTTTTACTATCATCATTAATGATTACTGCTATATAGTTCAGTCTCTAAACTAAAACTGGAAATACTGTGCAAAGTGCCCTTCACAGTTTTCCTTACCCAGGGAATGCACAGCCTAAATTCCATGACTTTGCATTCTCATCAGCCAGGTTGGAGCATCCCTTTCATGGACTGCCAACACAGTGGCACCACTGTCTTATACATGGATCCTTTGTGACCAACAGGCTTCCCCCAGCTCCTGCTGCTTAAAAAATAGCTTGCTTGCCTCTGCCAGAAGCACTTGTGTCTGAATGACCAGTAAACACATTCTAAAATGCTTCCTGCTGGCTAATCAAAAGCAGTTCCTTCTTGTTCTTCCCTCCATGAAAATGTCTGATGAAATTGAAAAAACTCATGTCCTTTTAAAGAGGAGGGGGGGGGTGTCACTTTTGTTTTAATTTTTTTAACAGCAATCTGTTAGCTTCAGTTTATAGTTTTGGCAAGAGCCAGCAACATTTCTCTGGAAATCTTGGGCATCAGAGGATACACCTGTATGAATCCCTGAAAACATGACATTTCCCATTAAACTATCTGTTCTTTTAAACCAGGAAAAACAAAACATAATTTGATTCAGTAGAAGGTTTAGCTATATTTTGATGGACTCCTCATGTGCCATTGCAGTGTACTGCTGTACTGCAGGACCACCCCCTCCCTGCAGGATGCTGTAGCTGCAATGGCTTTGTCTCAGTATCAGGGCTTCTGCCAGTCTCCAGCCTGAGCTAGGCACAACACTTCCAAATTATGGCAGGTTTTATCAGGCTGAGGATCAGTGTTTGGGTCCCTCATAAGATTTTCAATCTGTTTTCAACATTGTCACAGATACCCAGGGTGAATTGAAACAACCCTTTTAAGGCACAAGGCTTATTTCTTCCCTACCACCCCAAATAATCTCTACACCTGCTAACTAAAATGCCACAGACTTTGGACTTAAAGCACATCTCATGTACAGACCTCTTTTTGGTGCTTACATCAAAATAATCAGACAGCTGAGTAGGGAAGACCTAGATTTGCTATGAGCCATAAACTTTCTAGGCAAAGACCAATTTTCTGTCTAACAGCCTCTCCCCTTTTATGGTCTGTGTCATTTAAAATAGGTTCTTTGTGAAGAGAGCCATGCAAGGTGTTTATTTTATTTCCTGTATTTTCTTAGATACATAAACATCCGATGCACAGTTGTGAAAGGAATTTGTTCGGATAGTCAGATTAATGGGTTTTAGTGCACTGAAGTGTAGGAAAAAATGGAAACTATACAACATGAGTCATCTAGACTTTTAAGCCTACTCAGGAAATCAAGATATATATATAAAAGACATTTTTATATATTTAAAGAAACACAATAAAACTTGTTTTTAAGGTGGTGAAATTTGCTATTTTCAGTGCCCAACAAAACCATGATTCAAGGCCAGTGACTTAATTATAGGTGACACCTCTCCTAATCCTTTATGGCTTAATCCTTCCATTTTATCTCTGACTCTGAGGAAATGTCTGTCAGGGCTGAAGTCACTAGCATCAGGGGATTAGCACTTCTGCATTCTTTTGAAAGCTTCAGTAGTTCCCATGAAGGTAAGAGATGCCAAGGTATTTGTGGAGACTGTGGGCAGTGACAATCCTTACACCAGCGTACAAATTCTTGCAGACCTGGGCCATGTGCACATCTGTAGAGAGCACACCTGTAGCCTCTACTTCTTACCCTTGTGCTGTGTGCTGGCAAAAGCTCTGTATTACCCTTCAGCTGTGGGTATTCAAGGGAAGAAGAAGAGGGGAGATGTTGCTGCTTGTTGACCCAAGGCTGGAACCACTGTGTCAGGTTTTTTTTTTCCTTAGCTCAAAATACTTGAAAGATAATGGAAAGGCTCTAGGCATCTTCAAGTTCCTAAGGTAAGAAGGTCTTATTATGAATAGATTGAAAAGTATGGTCCGAATCCAACAATCTGAAGAATTTTAGCTTGAGGAAGTGTTTTTAATGTGTGCATGTCATCCTGTTTTAGCAGGCCAGAAGTCTGCCACTATCAGCTGCTAATACAGTTATTCTCTTCTGGCTTAACTGGTAGAGGTCTTGACTTTGGTGCTAAGATTGCAAATACAAGCCCTTATGTTTTCTGGCACCCTGTAGCAGGGAGCTGGCATTTTGGGAAGGGCTAAGAACTCCAGCATGCCAGCCTGGGATTCAGTACTTTTCTATGGCCTGTGATATTTCTGAATATCCCACAGCCCTGGCTGCTGTATTCTGGCTGACCTTCAGGACAGCTCTTTGTAAGGAACCCATGTTATCCATCAGTTACTAAGAAGATTTGAGGAGGTGTTACTGACTAGTTTCAAGGAAAATTATAGTTACCTTGTTAGACTCAAGTCTGCCAGTTTTCATGATAGATGCCAGTTTTATTAGGAGTTCTGCAAATTCTGTTGAGGGAAAAAGAAGGGAAAAGCCAGATTGTTGGTTATAATGTCACCGAGCTTTTTAAGCACAGATTAAAGAGGTGGTGTCATCCTTAGTGCCATGAAAAGTGGCATGGATTTTTTAAGTCCATGTTTAGGATTCAAAATAGGTGCCCTGAATTTCAAAAATGCTGAGCACAGGTAAAACACTTTGTGAAGTGAGCCTCCTTTGAAGCCAGCTGGAGCTGCTGGGAGCTTGGAGCTTTTGAAAAAAAGGATCTAAACTCCCTTTTAAAGTTCTCCTCATGTTAGTCACCTATTGTTGAAAATGCTGACCTATGTGCTGGCATCTGGAATAACCTCTGTTTTAAAAGATTGTTTGATGGAAAGAGGGGATATGATCTCCAGTGCCAAAGGGAAAAATCTTTCATTTTTTTGAACATGTATTCTCTGATAAGAAACATACTGAGAGTTTCACCCCCCTCTTTTTCCCCCTCTTTTTTTTCTTAAAGACTTTTGTTCAGTCCTCCAGTTTCTATTTGGTATTGCAAGGTATAACAGAACTTTGAGAAATTTTCAATAATACGGAGCAAAGGCAGGATGGTTGAGGAAAAATGTGCCTCAGCTTTCCAAACAAGTTGCTCCAGGTTTTACCCAATGTCACAGTAACGATGTAGCTGTAAGCGAGCCTTGGTCTAACTTGCTGTTTAAATTTACTATCTTTTGATACAAATAAGTGTCAATATGTGAAACCTTGTATAAATTTCTGACCCCTTGTTCTCTTGCTTGTAAAGTTGCCACAGTGATCAGTAACAGCAGGGTGGACTTTGCAAACAGTGGGAATGAGGTTGTGTAAGGGGAAGTGTTGTTTGGAATAAAGTGGTTTGGGAGATGAAAAAGCCCACCATACATGCCTCTTCCACCTAAACTGAGCAGAAAAATCTCATAAATCACAGGACCTGGATGTCAGCACTGATAGATGTCAGAGCTGATGAACCTGACTGAGGACTTCTCCATAGCAATTTATTGTAGTTCTGATGCACGTTGGTAGCTTTTTGCCTGCCTACTACCACCGAGTCCTTGCACAGGGGTTGAGAAGAAGAAAAGCTGCCTCTCTTAAGTGTGCTGCAATCAGAAAGCTGTTCTTGGTGGTGTCTGCTACCTACTTTTTTAGGTGACTGAAAAACACAGTGGCCTTCCTCTTGCAGTTACTACTGTGCTCAGGTTCTTTTCCCAGGCTTTTTCCCAGACAACAAACTGGAGCCACCTCCATGGCTGGAGACCAGTTCAGCACAAGCACAGGGAGTGAGACTCTCTAAAACCAAAAAAAAAATCAGGGAGGAACAGGACACAAACAAATACTCATTAAAAAAAAACTCTAACTATGTTAGGTTTCTCCTAACTGGAGAAAGAGATATTCAGTTTTAAACAAACAAGTCAGATCCCTGGTTTACAAATCTGAGGTCAGTTGGGAAGTGCTCTGGAACTGTTTGTAGGGAGGGAAGATGATGGTTGTTAGTATTCTTTGCATTATGTTATCTAAATGTAAATTCCTGTCTCTGACATAAGGTCCTAGTTAGACCCTAGAATTTACAAACCAAACAAGGAATGAAACATGAAAAAGTTCAGAGGAAAAAGTCTGCAGCTTTCTTGGTGCAATTTTTACTGAGAGCTGATACAAATGGAAGAAAAATAGCAGAAGTAGCACTGCACATTTTATCTCACACCCTGTGATGCATATCAGTGTGGTTTCCCATAGTGAGCCAGAAAGAACATTTACAATTTTGGAAAACACTGCCTAATGGCTCTCTGCAAGGAAAAGAAGCAAGCATGTGACTGCCAGCACTGACACTTGGTTTTTCCTTGCCTGCCAAATTGCTGTTCTGGAAGCTCTGTTGTGGGCAAAATTTTTCTGTTGCACACTGGTAATTTTGAATATGGTCTTAAAGTTTTCTTCAAGAAACAAGGAAATAAAACTCACTAATTTGACAATCTAAATCCAGTCTTTAGTCTTGCCAGGAAATATTGGCCAAGCCTATCATCATGTGGAAATACTGTCCTGTGGTGCAGATGTTAATTCCCAGGCTAGTGGATTACTTTATTGTAAAGCAATCTACAGGAGTGATCTTCTCCATTGTGTTTTTCAATGTTTTGGAAATACTCTTGGCTTCATGCTAGGAGATGAGTGTCAGGAGGACAGGTGGGTGTTTCAAGTGTTAAACACCAGCTATGCTGTCAGTGTCTGGCTGTGCAGCTTCCTTGGTCCCCAAGAAATCTGATTTCTTAAGAGCTGCCACTGAAATTGGTAGAAGAGCATGATTGCTACCACGCAGCTGAATTGTTTGCCGCAGTATGGAGGTTGTTCTTTTAGTCTTGTCTCAGTTTGGGAATATGTGGCATGTGATTATGTCTGGCACTGCTGTTATCATACAGTGTTTTGGATTGGAAGGGACCTTAAAAACTCTTTAGTTCCCATCCCCCTGCCATTGGCAAGGACACCTTCCAGTAGACCAGATTGCTAAGAGCCCCATACAACCCGACCTTGAACACTTCCATGGGTGGGTCTTCCACAGCTTCTCTGGGTGACCTGTGCCAGTGCCTTACCACACTTGATTTGGGGTTCAAATCACCACTCATGATTTAGGTCCTCACATGCCTTAGTTACATACAGTCTCTGTTCAGAAGAGGATGTGGTTATTCCCTGCTGGCATAGAGCAGCTGAAGGTTAGAGCAACCCTTCCTCTGATTTAGTCCTGTTATTTGCTGGGGAAACATCTTACTCTACATCACTGCTATAAAATTTTTGCTCTTATATTCATCCAGTTATCAGCAGAAATTAAAAATGGCATCCATGCTTAGGAGGTAATACACATTTTCAGTATGTTTGCTTTCCCTCCCATTCCTTTGAGGCTGGCTCACTGCTGTGAAGAAGATGCCAGGCTTTCAGAGGAGAAAGCAGGGCAGCCATCAGCATTAATGACATCCTCTGACAGCAAAAGCTACACGGATTTCCAAAAGCCAGATTTCAGCCTTGGCTTCTCTCCACAGGCGCTTTCAGAGCAGGGTGGGAAGTATCACCTTGGGTAACATAGCCATCTCTCTGCTATTCCCTTCTTTACAGAGGGAAAACAACTCCCAGCCATTTATTTATGAAAAATTGTTTGCTGCCCTTGAACACAGATATACACAAATGTGTGCCTGTGTGTGTTTTATTTAAACACCTGTTCTGTTTTGATGAGTCACCATCAAGATATGAAAAAAGCAGTCCTGAGGACCTGAATAGGTGAGGACCTCAGTAGCAAAATGAGTCCTTTAGAGCAGATTTGTATTTATCACCCTGTAGTTAAAGCTGACTGTAAAATTTTGGCTTTGAAGGAATTGGAACAGGGTTCTGCTAAAAAAAAGAAAAAATAGTACCTTTCAGTCTCGGTTTGAAAGACAGGTGTCTGCCAAGGAAGGTGGGAAGCTCCCTTGGAATGGAGAATATGACCTCCTTCCCTCCAAATTATTATAACTTTGAAATTAAGGGGTTTTCAGGCAAAGATNCGGCAGAAGAACAGCAGGGCTGAGTGGGGAGTTGCTCCCCTGGGTAGCTCCCCTGCAATGGCTGGTCTCTGGGTACAGGGTGTGCAGAGGGGGGCGGCCCTCAGCGGGGAACGGGGTGTTCCTGCGTCCCAGCGCAGCACACACTGGATCTGGGCTCCCCAGCAGCACGGAAGCGAAGAAGCGAGCCAGCAAGCCCAGTCGCAATGCCAAAGGAAAAGAAACAGGCAAAAACCACAAAGCAAATGTATCCCTGGTCAGAGACACCCTGCTGTGTGGCCAGCCAAATCGCCCTCCCTGAAGGAAAGAGCTGCCCCTTGAGCCCCCCGCCACCAACTTTTGCAGGAAACCCTAGACTGGCTCTCACTCATCAAGATACTCCCAGAGCTGGGGAGGGGGGAGAGGGGCAGCAGCCACCCTGGACACAAAACAAAAAACCAAAAATGATACGGGATAAAAAACTGTCCCAAGACACTTTCTTTAATTGCTTTTTGAAAAATTACAATTATTTAATTATTGACACAATTATTGTGTCTTTGCAGGGGAAAAAGATAAGGATCATCTGTAAGGTCTTTATTATTGAATGCTGGCAATTACTGCTTCTTTACAAGCAAATGTGTTTCACTTTAAAAAGGACATTGAGGTGCTGGAGCGAATCCAGAGAAGGGCAGCGGAGCTTGGTGAAGGGTCTGGAGCACAAGCCCTAAAAGGAGCAGCCAAGGGAACTGGGGATATTTAGCCTGGAGAAAAGGAGGCTCAGGGAGGGACCTCACTGCTCTCTACAACTCCCTGAAAGGAGGTTGTAGTGAGGTGGGTGTTGGTCTCTTCTGCCGTGTCTCAAGTGAAAGAATTAGAGAAATGGCCTAAAGCTGTGCCAGGGAGAGTCAGATTAGATATTAGGAAAAAGAAAATCACTGAAAGAGTGCTTTGGCATTGGAATAAATTGCCCAGGGATGTGGTGGAGTCACCATCTCTAGAAGTGCTCAAGAACCATCTGGATGTGGTACTTAGGGATACAGTTTAGGCATGATTATTGTGATGCTGGGTTGAGGGTTGGACTAGATGAGCCTTCAGAAAGGCAAGTGCTCTTTTCAAAAAGCAAGACATTTCAGTCAAGTATGCTCTACCTCTGGTTATCCAAATTTTATTGAGGTTTGTGATGGGTTTTATTTGTTTTGGGTTTTTTTAATTAATTTTTACTTTGAATGCTGGCTGTGGAATCCTTATATCACAAAAGGTTTGAGAATTACAGCGTACCTATTCCTACCTGTTCCATCTATTAGCAGGACTTTGTTCAACTTCATGTGCCTCTCTTTGTTGTAAATATTGTGTTTTAAATTAAACTGCAAAATTTGGGTTGGGGTCTCTGGATAAATATCAGGGAAGAATCTTTCTCCCACACTGTATATTGTTACTGCATTTCAGTTAGATCCATACACTCTCAGCTGTTGCCCACTGCTACTTGGAAGCTCATTCTTCATAATTTTGGTAATAGTCTCCTTGAAAAGGAATTGAACAGAATTATTTTCTAAGGCTACTCTTTTGCTCAGCAGCAACCTGTTTCAGAAGCAGTGGCCTCAGAAATAAATGGTTGCAAGGCAGAAGGATGAGAAGCCCCCTCTGTACATTATCATATGCTTGGGCAAAGCCTCCTTTTGCCCTGTGTGGATGGAGTGGGGACTCCATGAAAGGTGAGGGTGCTTGTCTGAGAGGAACTCTTCTAACTTCCAGCTCTTGAGCAGTTTGAGGTTCTCTGAGGTTCTCCCCTCTTCTTCCCCATCTCTTCCTTATATTTTCTATTATAAATATTGTTTCTGTTCACTGCTATCTGGTTCTTGCCCTGCTGCTCAAAGCTGAAGACTGGCTCAGTCTCCTTTGTGCTTGGAGTGATTCCTTTGGAGAAAAATGGAAAGTTTCTTTCCCTTTTTTTTGAAATAAAGTGTCACATTCTGACAAATCTGTCCTGCTTAGGAGATCCAGGATCTCTTTGCTATCACAGTCTGCTTTTCTGCACTTTCCTTAAGATCATTTGAAGTGCTCAGAAAATACAGTGAATGCAAGATTGAAAAGGAATAGGGGCAGAGTATGTGCTGCTGATGACAGCACAGGCTATTAAGTTGTTCTGGTTTTTAGTGGGTGGACCAAAGGGAAAGAAAGGCCTGTTAAAGCCTTTGGGCTCCCGCATTGGTTCATCAAAATTAAGGCCAGGAGTCCACACCACAGATTAATGGTGCAAAGAGGAATTAAAGCTGCTGGAGAGAGCTATTGTGCTACCAAGTATGTGGTGATGAGCATGGTGAGTGTGTGGAGAGCACTGATGTTGTGATGGGAGTAGAGGTGCAGGTATCATTCTGGCAGGTGGCTGTCTTTCAACAGGCTGGCTCACATGGCCACAGAATTCAGAAGATATTTCTGAATGCCCAGCATCATTCCCTTTGGTGAAAGGTGTGCTGTAGGAAATATGGAGATGTCCTGAGGCTTACACAAAAGGGTCCCCCTAGTGCTCTCATTTCTCACACCTACACAGTTTTTTAGGATGAGGCAGGTAGTGATCAGGAACTGAATCAAATCACTAACGAGTTTCATAAACGGCAGGAAAAAATGACAGAATGGGAAAGAGAGGTAAATAATCATACCACTTCTGCTCCCTTCACTTGTCATAATGTTACTGAGCATGCTATCTGCCTTATTTGTAGGCAGGGATGAAACACAAGTGCTCTGGAAGCCATTCAGGACATGTGGTCTACTAGTTTGATCACAACCAGGCAACATTTTAGTTGTGTTAACAGCCAGCAATTGAGGGATGAGACAAAATTTTCTGGGTGATCCATTTCAGACACTGTATGTTCCAGGCTTCTTCTCTGATGAGATGTTTCAGAAAAAGAGCATCTGGAAAACAATGATATGGCCTTTTACATAGCTAAGCCTTTTCCAGAATAATAATAAAAAAAAAAAAATCAAAAGGGCTTTTCTTAAAACAATGTACCTTATATTCATCAAAAGCCTGCTGTGTGCAGATTTATCCTATTTTTAGAGAGAGACAAAATACATAAAGTGCTCCTGATAGACATGAGTGATTTTAGATATGCCAAATTTGTATGGCTATTATGGACCATATTGCTGAGCAATGATCCTCACTTGCCTCCCATTCCCACCTTTGGAGAATGGTAGGCACAATGAGATTTACTAACAGTATGTTTAATAAAGGGCTGGAAGGGAATAGGGATAAGCAGATTTTAGACACTTTTAAAATGCATTTTTAAAATATTGCCATTCAGCTTGAGCTGGAAATAACAGTGGCTGGGAACAGCACAGTGCCTTTAGGTACAGTTGTGTGCACAAACAGAGAGCTGAACTGACACATGAGGGGCAGGGAGATTCCTCGCTCTTTGTTACTCTGAAAAACAAAGTCAAAATGCCAAAAAGGAGAGTAAACATTCCGTTTAACAATGAAGGGGCTGCAACATGAATCCGGAATGATGTGCTCTCAGTGCCCTGAAAAGCCCAGCACAGCTGATACAGTAGCCAGCACACCCTCCTCTGAAATCTGCATCCTTGAGTTTTCTTTCATCTCTGTGGTGCATAATTGCTGGGGACGGGGTGGTGGTTGATCGAGGTGTAATATTCCTGATAAAACAGATGGAGTTGTTTGTTATTTACTGAGCCACACTGAATAGCGAGAGGCATGGTGGTGGCAGTGTCATTTCCTGCAGATTCAGAACTGTCGAGCTTGACCTGTGCATTGCAGGACAGCAAGGGAGATAACTGCCCTCCAGCTCGAACGTAATGAAGTACAGATGGAGAATGATTGCTGGTTTTTTTCTTAGAGCCCTGAGAGCAGCAGGTTGGGTGCTTATACCCGTGGAGCCGTACAAGAAGACAGCATAAATATTTGATGTGGTAATGTCTCGGTTTTGGAGACAAAACTTCAGGAGGAAACGCTCTGGAATGAGCGTCTCCCCCAACGGGAAAGGGCCTTGCCCTTTCCACCGCCAGTGAGGCAAATTGATGACAGCAGGTGAAAGTGAAAAAATAGAACCGAACTGTTTATTTACACAAAACAAAAAACCCAGGGCAGAACAGGAAAAAAACTCAAAATACAATAAATGCCCGGAGAAGGGAAAAAACACACGGGCTGACAACTAGTCCCCCCAGTCTCCGGGAAGGGGAAGGAGAAGTCCACGCAGCAGCCCGGAGCAGGGCAGATGGAAGAAAACCTGCTGGTCCTCTGGCGCCGATCCTCCTCCTCCCAGCAGCGAAACGGTTCGGCGTTCCTAGGGCCTTGGAGCAGCCGGGGCCACCCCGCAGGCCCCCCGGACCGGAGAGAAGGGAAGGAGGGCAGGGAGACCAGGGGGAGGAAGAGGTAAAAAACAAACCCAAATTTTTCCTCAGCTAGCAGGAACAAGAGGAAAGAAAAGAAAACAAAAACCAAAGAGCAGCACAGCGCTCCCGGCGCGCTCCCTCCCTAGGTCCCGCGGCTCCGGCCCCGCCCCCTGGGTCCATCTTAAAGATATAGCATCTTTGGGCATTAAACGGATGGTTGAGGAATAAAGAAGCCTTATAGCATCACCCCAGGACAGGTAGAATTCGGTCTGATTAAAAGAGTCAGTCATCCCAGATGAATGTTGAACAGGAGTCAGACAGAATCCTTGTATCACAGACGGCTTCAGTTTCTAAATGAGGCAGCATTTATAATGTTACTAAAATACAGCAGTAAACGAAGCACATGAAGGCTTGACAATCACGTTAGCAAAGCGCTACAATGAAATGACTGGAAGGAAGGAAAAAACCAACTCTGGCTATTTGCAGAGCAAGAAAATGGGAACTAGTTTTGACACATAAGATAATGCAGCTGTTGGTCAGAAGAGCTTTATCTGTCTTTTTTTTTTTTTTTTTTTGTTACTGCAGATGAAAAATGGTGCCTTCCAATTCTAAACAGAGAAATTTGAATTTATTTTTTTTTTAATGTGCCTGACTCTCTCAGAGTCTCTTGATTAGTGGAAGCATGTTTATAGCTAAACTCAAAACAAAAATTTTATTCAGTGGGTGTGAATTGGGAAAATCTGGATTGTTCAGAATAGCTGTAACATGGTTTTCATATTGCATAATGACAGAGGTGATTTTTTCAAAGTATGTAACACGAGTAGAAGCAACTGCTCTATGAGTAATTTACAGTTAAGGAATTTCTTCAGGTTGCAAATTGTCCATGGGCAGGATAGTATTTTATTTGAATTCCTGTGGCAGCACCCAAAACTGCTGAGCAGACTAGCTATGGGAATAATGGCATCGCCATTTTGCCTGTAAAAATAGTAGTTTTCTGGACTGTAGTAGTATAGGCAACTCTTTTGTCCCTCAAATATGCAGAATGATCTTAGGGCCAGGATTTCCCACTTATTACAAGACCTCTAAAATTGGAGAATTTTTTAAGATTTAAGTTATCATGGAGTATGTGATTACAGTGACAGAACTAATTTACACATGAAACTTGTTCTTCTGTTTGTCTTAAAGGGGGTCTCTGACATTATTAACAAGGTAGAAACTAATAACAGGAACCCAGGTTCCTGTTTCAGAGCCCACTTGACATCCCCTACCCGCACTCAATGCCAAGGCTGATCTTGAAGGCTGGGCTCTGCCAAGAGAACCCCCCTTGAGACTCATCAAAGAGGAATAAACATCCCTAAGGTAGGCAGCTCAGAGCAGAAACTCAGTTCTTGGGTTGATACGATTTCTAAGCCTGCATTGTTGCCTGCTTTTATTGCTTGAAATAGATGTAAACCTTGTCCAATCTGAGAAGGGGGATGATGAGGAGGACAAGAGTTACACTTTTTACTTGTTAGAATTTACTGGGGGTTTGGAAAACAGATGTCTAACCTCTGTACTTGGGCAATTTTAAAATTGATGCTAAGGTACCAAGAGCTACCACAACTTCATGTTAGTCTTGTAAACAGTACGTGAATCTAGAGAGGAAAAAATCATATTTCTCTAGACAAAATGATGTACTAACTGTAAGCACATGGAACAAGTAACAGATTGTGGCTACTAAGGGAGAAAAATAAGAGATGAAATAAGAGTACAGTGATTTCTGTCTTCCTGGTATATATTTGTCTTATGCATTGGAAAAGGCTGGGAGCCCCGCTTGCCCATGCCAGCAGCCTATTGTTTCTTAGTGCTGAGCTGGTTGTGTAACCAGTCAGCAAAGGGTTCAGGTAATGAGCTCTGGCAGGAGCGCAATTGGAAATGGGAATTGATATTGAAAGCGGTATCTCCCAGGCTCCTTCCCCTTCAGGAACCCTCAGCTCCTGCACAGAGACCTGAAATCCTTCGCTTGTTTGTGCTTTAACCTGAAGCAATCAAATCAAGGGAGAGGCCTCATGGATAAATTGGTTGTCAAGGTAGTTTCTGGTATTGATCAAATTCTGCTGTTTATGTGAATTGGGCTGATCTCAGAGTGGTACTTGAATTGACTGCACAGCAGGGGAGCTATTTTGGATAATACCCTTTCCACATGCATGGCTGTATGGTGAATGTTCCTGTGTCCATCCCACAGTAATAATGAAGGAAGAAATTAAATGTATATTACCTGAATTTGTGAAATCTTCCCAAAAACGGGATGGTATACTGTGCAAGCCTCTTCCCAAGATTTGCAGAGGTGCTCAGCTTTGTAAAAGTTTAAAATATCTTCTGCCTAGTTTGACCCTTAACATTGTTTCCCACTATCATTTTTCTTGCTGACAGTATCCAACAACAAACCCCCAGTGTAAAAAAACACTGATACTGCAACAATCCCCTCCTAGAAAGGATGGGGAATCAGCATTTCAAACGTGGAAAGAAGGTGAAAAAGCAGAACAAAAGCAACTCTTCTGACAGTATTTATGATCCTAAACCGCTGAAAAAAGTAATTTTGCAGATCTGTTGATGTTGTTGTTACTCCTCCTAGCCTCTTTCTAGACTTGCCAGCCCCCCATCCCATGCCTGATTTTATCACTGCAAATGGGAGAGGACTGGGACAAAGCACATGTGCAGAAATTTACACAAGCACACGTGCCCACAAAAGGCCTTCTCTTCCATTAGCCTCCATCATCACCTGAGACTATGCCAATAAACCTTTGCACCTGTCATCTGCATAAGAGATTTCTGAAATGGAAAGCGGGAAACCTTTTGGCAGAGTGGTGCAGCCAGGCATGCCAGCTAGTTAACGATCTTGCAATAAGGGCTGGGAACTTCATGTGGTCATCTTCAGGCAGTGACAACGGGAGAAACTGGGAGGCAAGACATAGCCTGTCATATCACATCTCCTTTATTTGGTTAATAGATGGTGGTTTAGAGGAGTCAGTCAGATTCAGAGGCAGCAGCTGCCAGTCGGAGCACATTGGTGTTTAGCAGACATCCCAAATACCTACATCAGGGTGCCTTGGTGAGAAGGGCTGCATCCACTGCAGGCTGTACTCATACAGTCAATAGGATAAGGGGGGATGGTTTTAACCTGAAAGAGTAGGTTTAAGACTGGATATTAGGAGGAAATTCTTTACTCAGAGGGTGGTGAGGCTCTGGCACATACTGTCTTGTGAAGCTGTTGTTGCCCCATCACTCGAGGTGTTCAAGGCCAGGCTGGATGAGGCTTGGAACAACCTGGTCCAGTGGAAGATGTCTCTGCCCATGGCAGGGGGATTGGAACTAAATGGTTTTTAAGTTTCCTCCTAGCCCACAAAATTACTCTGTGATTTTTCAAAATTTTATTTTTCACAGAGCTGCTTCCCTCAGATAATCAAAATGTATCACAATCTGAATGTCTGTGTATCTTCCTTGATTAATCAGTGTTTTCACAGTCCCTCAAATTTCATATTGATTTTGCCAGGAGAAATCAGGCAGGTATTTTGAAACACTTGCTCAGTCTTGTACTTGACAAATTTCTGCCATATACACATGACTTGTGTGGAGTCACCTGGGCTTATCCTTTGTATGAGCCAAAAAGACCAGTGGGCGAGCACTGGGAAATCTTGGGGATATTGGTGCATAAAAAACTTCAGGAGATAACCACACTCACTCTCATGAATTCCCTGGAGGAGCATCTGGGGTTTGATGCACCCACAGAGGGGCCATTTCATGCCCTCGCAGATATGCAGCATTCTCAGTCACAGATGTTTACAGGCATTTTGTTTGTGTCTATGGGGAGATAATTTTAAACCAGTGAGGAAGAGGTGAAGCTGGTGATACAATAATCCACGGAAAAGTTTCTGCATGAGAAGTAATGTCTGTTAAAATTATGAGTAACATTTCCATCACTGTAAAGTCATCCATCCCCCAAGCTTGGTAGGACCACAGGTCAGGCACTGGAATAGGGTGCCCAGGGAAGTGGTGGAGTCCCCAACCCTGGAAGTGTTCAGAAGGTGAGTGGATGTGGCACTTGAGGCCATGGTTTTGTAGTGTACTTAGCAGTGTTGGGTTAACAGTTGGACTTGATCTTAGGAGTCTTTTCCTACCTTAACAATTCCATGATCCTGTGATTCTGTAGGTAGTGTGCTGGAAGTTGCCAATGAAAATAGCATTGCCATCACAGCAAGCAGAGAGAAAACTAAATTCCCCGTGACACCATTGGCTTGCAGATAAAATAAGAAGGAAAAGTGGCTGAAATTTTCAGTGGTAGATACATTTTCATGGACAAAATAAATGTAGTACACTCCAGTGGACTTAAAACCCTCACTTTAGGATTCCACAGGAAAAAGAAGGAGGTTTTTGAGAGACATTGAAGGTTTAATATGTGTTGCTGAAGGGGTAAATTATTTCAGTTTAAGAATACAATGTTTTTGAAATATCTGAGTCCTTACTACACTCTGCTGTTTCCATATAACCACCCAAATGCCTGGATCACTTAGTGACCACCTGATATCCTGTAGTTCAGTCATAGGATGAGTGCAACAGGCTTTACAGCAGCGACAAAAGTAGAGAAGTAGCATGATGGAATGTAAATAAAAATTGGCTTCTTAGCCAATGGCAGAATAGTAGAACTGTCTAAAACAGCAAATCCATTTTTTTTTTTTCCTTTTCAAATGTTGTTAGGAGTTTGAATCCAAGCTTCCAGACAAGCCTGAGGCAGAAGAGATAAAAATGTTGAGTTACAGTGATAAAATGCATTTTCCTACATTCATATTCTAGTTTCTGTCTGAATACCCAGTGTATTTGAACTCTTCACTGTATTTATTTTCTTTCTGCTAGCTAGAGAAACTTTATAACTGTGTCCCATCATATATTGCATTTTATGAGCAGCAGGAATTCTTTAAAAGTGATGAGAAAAGAATGGTGGGGAGGCAGAAGCACACACCACAATGCAGTTTTAACAATCCCAGTTAAAAAAGAGCATGAATTGCTAAAAATATTCAGGCAATTATTTTCAAACCATGTTCCTCCCCCTGTATCCTCTGTCCTCTTCTCTAGTGGGTGCCACTATACAGCAGTGGAGTCTACAAAGGTAAGAGCATGCCAGAAGGAAAACAAAAAAGCCAGGCATGAGGAATCTGAGAATTAGACATTAATCAGGTACTGTGGGTATTGATTTTTCTCCTTTTTTGGCTTATATTATAGGGATACTAGAGCAAGAGGAAACTTCTGTGGAGCCTATGAAAATTGACCTTGCAAGTCAAGCAGCAGACATTTCAAATAAGGATGGTATGTTGTTCTATTATTTTCAATTAATTTTTTAGGGTAATGGCTTTAAACTGAGAAAGGGCATGTTTAGATTAAATATTAGTAAGGAATTGTTCACTATGAGGATAGTGAGGCAGTGGAACAGGTTGCCGAGAGAGCTGTGGATGCCCCATTCTCAGAAGAGTTCAAGGCCAGGCTTGTGAGGGCTTGGAACAACTTGGTCTGGTGGAAGGTGTCCTTGCCCATGGGAGGGGAGTGTAACTAGATGGTCTTTAAAGTCCTTTCCAAGCAAAACCATTCTACAATTCTGTGTATTTCCCTGAAGTTGATACCTAGCATTGCCTTTCTGCAGTTTGTTTATATATTTCCTCTTAAAAAAAATTGAGTTATATTTATAATCTCTTCAACTGAGTCTTTTTGAGAGTTTACATCATCTCTACTGTCTTGTGAGGCTGGTGGAAGTGACTTTCAGCACTGTAGCCCTGCTTTTTGAGTTGATTGGGTTAATGTGTTCAGTTGGTATGTTCTACACTGCCTGCCTTTTAACTAAGTAATATTTTAGACCTACTGTAATTTTGGTGTTGATATCGAATTGGCCGAGAGGTTGGAGGTCTAACACTGCAGTCAGAAGATATTTCTGAAAATTTCTGTGCTAGTGCCCACCTCCATCTAGGGGCAAGTGTTTGGCACTATAACCACTCTGAACTTGTAGGTTAGTCTCATTCTAGGTCAGCTCTAATTCCCTTTCCTCCTCCTTCAGTGTCCATGTATAGCTCAGCCTGGTAACAGTTCTCTCACTAGGACTTTTACTGTTAATAAAATGACCACAATTTAGTTGACCCAACAGCAATTCCAGTCAGGTTTGTGGACATAATCAACCCAAAATTCCTGACTTGGAAATTACATTCCTCCAACATTGACCTCAGTGAGCTGATGACCCATCTCTGTGGCAAATTCCGGCAAGGGCAGAGTACTAGGATGCTACTCAAAACCTGCAGCGTGTAACATCATTGTATACAAACAAAATTGACCTTCTTGATTTATCCTGTGTGTAAAGAAATAATGGCGGGAATCAGCATACTGGTGCTTAGGTTTTGGCGAGGCAGACACTTTATAACTCGTCTTGGTCAGCTCTTGTAGCGTAACTGGGCTACATACAGGGTTTTGTTGGGTTTTACTCAAAGGGGCTTTTTTAGTGCCCCAAACAGCAGTGGGTTTGGGACTGAGGGTCCAATCCTCATTTTATACCCATGATGCCTTTTCCTGGTCTTAAAATCAGAGCCAAACCTGGTTAAAAGGAAGAAGGGATTTACTTCAGTATTTATGTAAGGATCCTTAAGGTGCACTTTCCACCCGGATGGAATGCGCTGAGAAGCACACCGAAAATGCGCACACACAATACAGTTAAGGCCTTGCAAACTAGCATATCTATCAAAGATTCCTCAATGAGAGGCTGGAGTGACCCCCTCGTCTGAGTAACTTTCCCCCTGGATGGGCCTATCTTAGTTTACAGAATGTGTTCTGGAGAGGACCTTGGTGTCTGGGGCTTTCTGACCCCCTACTGCGAGGCTTCCAGGATGTTTGGTCTCCTGGCTTAACAGAATATTGGGTCTATGCTATTTATCAAACCTAAGAGTTAAAAAATATGTGGGCTAAAAGCATAAAAGCTATATAAAAGAATATATAAAAGGGATATATATATAAAGGCAAAAAATCATCATGGCATAGACTCCTCTCTGTAGTGAAGGCTATTTTTTAACTCTTTCTTTAACCTCCTCAACATTGACATAAAATATAAATTGAAGGCACACTTTTTTGTCAAAGACAAACCAGTTATATTCTTTTTGCTGTTAGTTGCACAAAGAATCTGATGTTGATTTCCTTTCTCTGATGTCAGATTGTGCTGCAGCACTGGAATTGGTGACTGATTAGATACTGGCCTGCAACAAAGTTTGCAAGCACAGGAAAAGCAAGTATGCACAATGAATTTTCTTTTTTAAAAAAATACTAGAGATTATGCTATTACTAGTAGAAGTGCAGAAAAAAGTCAAAGCAGCCTTCTCAACTCATCCTTTGAACAAACAAACCCAAAAGTCGTAGCACATTAAAACATTTGAATTGTGAATCCGTGGGATAGTTTGGGCTACTTAGTGAAAACAAATCCAAATTTACTAAAGGAATATCTTAAGGTATTTCTGGCTGGAAAGGAAAGCGATTGCATAGCTGTTTTAACATGTGCTATAGGACAGGACAGCAGGATCAGCTAGCAGTTTCTGAAATTAGGATCTTGATAGGTTTCTCTGTTTCAAATCTTGCTTATCTTGTATGGTCTTCTACATATGACTCATCTTGTACCTTCCTTTTCTTTGAACTTCCTGAGGTATATGAAAGGACAGGAAAAGGGTGTTTGCTTAGGCTGCCAAGAAGTGCTTCACTTGTCAGGCAAATCTTTGTTTCTAGTCAGCTTAAGATGCTATTAGGATTATATTACAGGATGTTTTTCCTTGTGGACATATACCACGTTTGGAAAAAAAAAAAAAAGGAAGGATCAAACTTGTTCCCTTTGACAGTAATTTTTATGTAAATGGCCTATTTTTTCCTCTGGTCCCCTTCTTTTCATCCCATGAGATCTTATTGCTTCACAGCTGAAAGTACAAGCATATATCGCTGCATCCCCCTTGGCAGCCCAGCTCTTGTGGTTTAATTTCATGTACAATGGCACAGCGAAAAGTGCATTAGAGATGCAGAGAGTTTAGACAGCTTAGGTGGACCTCAATATTGGTTCATCCAGTGGGCAGGTCCTTGAGAGTGATAAATATTTGGGAAATTACTATTATTTGAAACCTGGGCTTGATTCTCCATCAACAAAACTGGCAGAAGGTGCATCTGTAGCCTGGATAGGGCTATATATACAGGCACATATTTGTCCTGCCTGTTTCCATCAGCCACTAGAGCAAAGACACCTGGATATTAAATTTCTTGTACCCAGGACAGATTTGCTGATTAGTTTTTTCTTTTAATGATGGCAAACCTGACCTTTGGTGATTGGGTTCTTAGATGGCATTTCCCTGACAGCAGCCTTCTTTTTTCTTCTTTTTTCTTTCATTATTTTTTTTTGTTCCTTTCTTTTTCTTTCATTCTTTCTTTCTTTTTCTTTTTTTTTCCTTTTACCACCAAAGCTGTAGAGATTACTAAAGCAGTTTTTAGCTTCCAGCTGGTATTAGTCAGATCACACTTTTCACAATGGGGTTGCTCAATCACCTTTTTTATTTCAGGCCTGTGGAAAGCAACATCCTGATTTAAATCAAAACACTAGTATTTTGGTGTCGTCTGCTGTCCAGGTCCATGGCATAATATCCTGGGCTAAAGAAATGCATTCAGTCTCTCACAGACGACTTTAACTTGGCTCTCCAGTCTCCCATTTGCCTGTCTTCTCCACGTAGATGCTGTGCTGTCACTCCTGGCTAGCTGACCTTTAAGCACATAGCTGTCTTGCAAGGATGGGGAATAATGCCGCCCTGCCAAAGCACATCCCCCAGGTCAGCAGCAGCTGCAGTGCTGTGATGGATGGGAATTATTTACTGAGTTATTTCTTCTCCTCTTGCAAGGAACTTTCTTGCTTTTGGGGAAGAAATCCCTGCCTGGTCATCATTTGAGAGCTGATAATTTTGGCCCCAAACAGCTCAAAATTTAAGAGAAATCAGACAGAGAATGTCCACATCCATCACATGAAGATGTCCATTTCTAGCATAAAAAGCCATCCATGAAGGTGCAGAAGGAGGTGCAGGTAAAACCGAATTTAGGAGACATGCACCTCTTTGCACTCCAAGTGCTTCTCTGAGTTGTTGGCTGATGTAGCATATTATGGGGAGGTGCCACAAGACTGCCAAAGTGAATTAGCAGTTTAACACCTCTAAAAACCTTGTTTATTGGGAAGAAGTCCCGTTTCGGCTTGTGATGTGATTGGATGTAGAACACCCAGGGCTAGTGATGCCTTTCTGACACCACCTCGTGCTGGGAAGCACCAAGGACTGTGAGTCACATCCCTACCATACCTGGTGGCAGTTCTTCCATGTGTTCTTGTGCTATGTGCTTCACTGCTGTGCTGTTTTCTGGCTGAACAGAGAGAATTTCGTGGGTGGCCTCATAGTGGCATATGTTGGGGTTCACTCAGTGGTCTGCAGAAGCCTATCCTTCAGTCAGACCTTCCTGTCCCTACTAGAGCTCATGCAAAGAGCCAAACTCGGTCACAAATACATAGGAAAAGGTTCATCTGGGATGCTGATGGAGCCTAACCACAGGTTCCAAGTCCAGATTTATTTTGCAGGAGGTTTCTGTAGAACGTGAGTGAAGGCTGACAGTATTTTCAACAAATACTGCCAGTGAAGCTGTCCAGCATAATGAAGCTGGGAGAGGATGCTGTTGTCAGTGTGCAGCAGCCTTCCTTCAGTGATATTTTTATTAAGCATCCTGTCTTTGCTATGCAAATATGGTTAAAGAACACAAGCTTGCTAAATGTGATGTGCATCAGAGCTCTGTAATCAGGAGAGGATACTTTTCTTAATATTCATCACATACATCCAGGAAGCCATTACAGTGTCTGCTCTGCATATGGATGATGAATAATTTACAAATAATTCATCAAAACCCTAGCAGGTACATTGACATGATATTGATTCAGAAAAGAGATGCCTGGCTGGAAGTAGCATCATTATTGATTTGGGGTTTTTTTTCCTTCCTCTCTCCCGTCTTATCTTAATTTACAAATCTCCTACTCATGTTTGAGGTTTTTTCCTGTCACTCATGTCAAATGACTCATAATCTGCAAGTGATACTACAACACAAAGCCAACAAAAAGGGTAAAGAAAGAAAACAATGGTTTTAATATAAATGGCTTTATTCAAATTCAGTGCAGAATACTAGATAATAGTCTTAAAACTGAAGGTATTTATGTTTAGCCTCACTACAACCAATCACACCTCCCATACTTTAGATGATAGTTTTGACAAATGTCATGGTGAAATGAGTTTAAGCATTCTATTTAATTTTTTTTTTTTTTTAGTAATTTTAAATGAAAATAAGTTTGGTTTTGTAAATGGATTCTATACTAACAAACCATTATTTGAGGAGTATAGCAACATTGCCTCTAAGTCCTCCCCTAGGTTACAGCAATTTGCAGTTCAAGAACTTCTGAAAGCATCATCTCTGTAACTGAGACGGCATCAAAAGTGTCACAGCTTGACTCCTGCAATTTAGGGACATGGTTTAGTGGGACTTGGTAGTGTTAGGTTTTTGGTTGGACTCAGTGATCTTAAGGGTCTTTTTCCAACCTAAATTATTCTATTTTTCTATGGAAATGGATCTGTGTTCATCCTACAGCTCAACCCTGAGTCCTACCAGAGACTTTGTCAGAAGCCAGTATTTGAATCAGAGGGTCAAGATTTGAATCTGAGGGTCAAGACCACTTAGTCCAGCAAAACTCTGTATCACTCTTTGGCAATGCCTGTATCTCTACCTGTGGCCTGCACAGAGAGGTGAAGGTCATTTTGACCTTGAGCTGGACTCCTTGGTTGGGTGCCAAAGTCAGACTGGATGGATGTGGACCAAAGAGAACATCTAGAGTCAGAGGCTCACATTTTGAGGGATGCTAAAGCATGCATCCTTGCAGGACTGTTTGTCATGGTGTCCAGGGAACTCCAGGTTAGGATGGATCCCCTGAGAGACCTATTTGATGACTTAAGAGATTTCTTGATGCAGTAAATGTCCCTTTTGGTTTAGATGCAGTTATTACTCCACATGATAAACTTAACAAGTATCATTAATAGAGTCTAATGACCATCTCATTTCCTTTTCAGCTGAAATGAATAGTCAAGTTGAAAGTATAAATGATCCAATGGAAACAGAGCGGAAAGCTTAAGTAAAAGGTAAGACCTTTACAACTATTTTTTCTCCCCTATTTTTCCATACAGTTTCTATATGAAAACTTCCTTTTAAAACACCTGAATTAAAGTTAAAACTTACCAAACTTAAAAAATAAAAAATAGGAAGACAGAATGCAAAGGAGAATTGTCTAATATGGCCCGTATTACATCATAAAAAGAAAGACTTGATTTGTCAAGCAAATATTATAGCAGCAATCTGCAGCTGTAATGGTTTTAGGTAGTGCATGGTCTTAGATCATCAGAGGGCAAAACAGCACTGAGATAAGAAACAGAAGAATAACTGAGCAAACAGTTGTTGGCATTGCTTTGGAAAATGACAGGCAATTTATATTAGTTGGAACCAAGCTCAGTTCTGTATGAGCTGTGTTCTGGGAACAAAAGGTTCACATTGTAAGGGGTTTGTTGCCCTTGGCTCTCCAGTACCTAATGTCTCTTCAGCAAAACCACTGAAAAACAAGGGAAAGTCAGAAAGCTACCTTCTGGAGCTCTGCTGCCTTTTGGAGCTGTTATTGGCTTTACAGACTAAATGATAGTGCTGTGGCTGGAGCAGTGGTAGTTGTTGAGTCGGTGTTTTTCATAGTCACAAACAGCACTTCCTCTAGACTAAAATGAATAATGCAGTGGGAAGACAGAAGTCCAAGGTTCATCCCTAACAAAAAGAAGCAGTAGCCATTTCTCCCTCAGAAGCAGTTTTCAGTGCACACTGCTTCCTTTGGTGTTGGGTTTTTGAGAACTACCAGTATCATCAACAGCAACATGCTATATTTATCCTTGTAATGGGGTTTCATGTAGCACAAGAGCAAGCTATACAATGGTGGCAGCTGTAACACAGAGATTTAAAACACGAGGTCTTATTACTGAACATGACTCTTGGTCCTTATCAGCGTACAGGTTATGTGCTACTGTACTGCTGGAGTGAGAAGTAGGCCTAATGGTGTCCCATTTAAAAAGTACTGATGCACCCTAAAAATACTAATTAAAATACAGCATCCATAACTCTTCCTCCCCCTCCCTTAGCTTCTCGCTCAGTCGAAAAAAGAGGAAATAATGAAATCCTTAAGTTAAAAATACATCAATATGTTAATACCCTTCTTCTGTTTAAAAAAATTTATTTGAATGTTACAGTTTTCATGTGGCCCTTAAGATGTCTGTGTCCCATGCTGCATTTTTTCATAGAAATTATTTTCTGTGAATGTTTAGGGCTGGAGTCATTTTTGCTCATGAATTAGCAATCAATTAATAAATCTCTTCAGTTCCACTGCAAGATGTGGCTTTGCAGGCACCTTTTTGATGCAAAGGGGCCAGATCCTGGGCACACCATGTCTTGCTCAGCAGTTCAGCAGCATGCACAGGATTAGAAGCAGGCATCAAATTCCTTCTTTCTGTCAAAATTGTCCCACTTCCGTTGCTACTGTTTTAATTACTAGGAGTGGTCCCCAGGGAGGATTGATCAGCCTGTTAAACTTCAGAGAATCTCACAAGGGTCTTTTTGGAGCCAAGGAGGTCCATTTGCTTGCTACTTTTAGTACTTTAATGTGTCGTTTGTATCACCAAAGCACCTGCCAGAGCTGGGGGTCTCTGGTATCAAGCTGGTGCTTGATGGTGCTCTGGAAAACCAAGACACCCTGATAAGCACAGGTAATTTGCTCACCTGGTATTAGCTATTACATATAAGCTGTATCACACACACACATTGGACAAAAAAAGAAACCGTAGGCATCTGTTGCTGGAAACATGAGACCTGGGTTCTGTGCAGACATTTGAAAATTTTACTGTTTTCTTTCCACTTTTCTCTCCACTGCCGTGGCGAAGGAAGGATGCAGGAGAGGAGAGACCCAAGGAAACCCTACGGGCAGGCGCTGACATCCTACAGCATCATTCTTGGCCGAAAAGAGCACGCAGAGATGATCAGCGGGTTGGGAGGGGGGGAGCTTTTGGGGGAATGAGTCTTTGCTTTAATTTCTCTTTGTTCTTCATTCCATTTCGTTCTGTAAGCCTGTTGGAAAGAATCATAACTTCCCAGGTCTAACAATGTTTTGCAATTAACTCTGCATTTACAACAGTTTCTTCTGAAATGTGAGTCCCTCTCTTGTACTGGATCTCTTTTTCTCCTGCATCACACCACCAGTAGCCTGTTCCCAGGCCCACCCCTTTTCTAGCATCTGTATCTTCTTTCCCATGATCAGCCTATGCTGTGCCATGTCATTACATGTGAATAACACGTATGGCCTCAAACAGCCAGCACCCCAAATCCAACCTGCTTTTTCCAGTTAGTTCTGCACATCTCAAAAACAGTGCTGTAAGTATGACCTCTGGGTACAGGTAGGCAACAGACATTTCCTCGATGCTGGAAAGACTGCATTCGAGGCATCTTTAAATACAGCTCCCAGCTTTAACAGCTTCACACAGTAGCTTTTGTGAGCCCTCATTACATAATCCACTGCATATGCATGAATTTTTATTTTTTTTTAAAAAGCAATTAACAGTTATTTGGATGAGAATGTCTCTCCATATGTCAATTGTTCTGCCAGCAAATGCTGCACTGAAATTTGTAGAAAAGGAACAAAAGGTTTTCATGTACATTTCCCAACAGTGCTGTAACCAAAACTGAAGGAAAATACACTGGATGGAAGAGCACGTGACCTGTGTCCATAGTGGGATGGGCTACAAACTGTATTTTAAAGCACTGCTAAGAATAATTTGATCATTTTAAGCAAAGTAATTGATTCTAATTTGATAATTTTAAGAAAAATAATTGATTCTGTTCTTTTTTTTTTCCACCCAAAATACTCCTGAATCACAGAATAGATATTTAATATTTGGCCAGAAAAAGGAAGTAAAACAAAAGAAGGTAAGACACATCTCTATCCTCCTGTGATCTGGGTTCATCCCAGCTAGAGTAGTTTCGATGATAAATCCTGTGCTGGAGTAACAGCAAGTCAAGGGTGACCCAAGCATACCTAACATGGGCTATGACAGTCAATGGTTGTTGTTAATTCAGAAGGGTGTCAAGGAGAAACAAGGATTAGAAAGGAAAACAGGAAAAGCATCACATTACACACAGAGAGTACGGCCCCTAGAAAGGCAGCCCCCCCCACACACCTCCTCTTCTTTGTGAGACTCCAGCATGTTTGCTTGGGGTGGGATCAGAAGGGTATTTCTGTGTGCTGCCTCCAGTGGTATATTCATCCAGGTGTGACTAGTGCCAGAGAGGCTCTCGAGGAGCTTCTTCATCACCTGGAGTAGATGCACAACTCCAAATTGGATTGATTGTAGGAGTAAATGAGTTAATGTAAGCCTATGAATCAGTTTGAGAATTTTGCTAAGACTACCTATATTTGGTAACTACAGTTCCTCTGGCTCTTGTTCTCTCCAAATAACCTTGAAGGGACTCCTTGTTCCCCTTGAGGTGCCTCTGATGTTTTCCTTTCCCATCCTTGGGGTCATGCTTGACAGAACATGTCTTTTGGGATGTGGACTTTTCTGCACGGTCCCTTATGTTTCTGTGTATTTTCCATACTGGGTTATTATGATTGAAACAGGCTGTCACAATAGGTAGGTCAGGAGTGGATAAATACATCAGGAGGATGGTATAACTGTGATAACTTCAACAGACTATCCAGTCCCCTGAATGTACTGTTGTACCTGTTTTGATCATGCTTCCCTGTGGGCAACATTAACATTAGCCATGAATCAGATGTCCCTCTTTTTTCAGCAACTTTGGTTTTAGCAAGGGAGCCAAAGGGACAGCCCCACAGGAGGCTGGATGCTGAGGTGTGGTCATTCAGAAGGAGATAAAGATTCCTTGAATGTCTTGTAAAGACTGACTGGCAGTTAAAGAAAAAAATTAGCTGCAGAGTTGCATCATATTAGACACCCTCTAGCCCCTGACAGTAATTGCATTTTGCTTTTTATTTAACCTTGGTAGACAATAGTGAGTCTTCGAAATAACCATTTGCCCAATGATGTGTTGGCAAAGCATGAAGTCCAGAAAGTGTAAAGCAAGGAAACCCATGAGTAGATTAAGTCCTTACTGTACTATTTGCAGCCTTGTTTATATCTGTCTTCCTTTGGGTGGGTTTTGGGTTGAGTTGTTGGCATTTTTCACTACTCATGAAGTGAGTATACTTTGGCAGCATGAGTTCTCAGCTGTGTTAATAACAGTCCATGCAGTCAATCTCTCATGTTCTTCTGGAGATGCAGAAAGGTACCTCACTGGTATTTCTGTCAAGGATTTTGGTTTAAACTCAAAATGTATTCACAGTAGGTGGCATAAAGGGAGTAGCAGCCTTTGGGTGCTGATGTTTGCATTCAAGGTAAGAGGCTCTGCTTGATCATTGTTTCTCCTGTGTCTGAAAGTGCTCACCCCTACCATAAGGCATGATATTCCTCAGGCTGGTGACTGCTCCCATGATGACACCCAAAGGTAATACTTAGACATAGTCTGTGATAATGGGTCACTGCAGCTAGCTGTCACTCTTTCTACAAAGCACTGAGAAAGCCTCTCTTTGAATTAACACTGTTCTGCTTTAGGACTTGAATGAAATTATATTAAAAAAAAAAAAGTTTTCTCTATATGCAGTGCATGCCGGCTTTGCTTTTAAAATTGCAAAATTTAACAGAGTATGTGGATCTATTTTCTCGGGGAATAGGAATTTTTATCATATTATTCATCCAGGATTTGCCTTACCCTGACATTTGTGATACATGTTTTAAAAAAGTGTAAAAATTTAAAAAGGTAATTTTCTTGACCAAAAAATATGTTTTTACTTCAATGCAAAGAAATGTAGAATGTTGCTTGCAAATGTCCTCTAATAGATAGTCTAGCAGTTATATGGGTTAACATACGCCTTTTTTGTTACTTTGTCATTTACATGCTGAACCCGTCTGAGTCTCGTTACTTTCCTTGTAACTCAAAGAACCGATGCCTTCATACTACCTTGTTAAAGCAAAGCGTTAATAAAGCTTGTCCTGAAGACAAGGCAATGCCACTCCTGTGTTTACTCCCTCCTCACCATGCTGATGGTGCAGGGGTCATTTTGGTTGTCCATGAAGGACATTTCAGTTTGGATATGCCATCAGCAACACCTGCATCCGGATCCTCACTAAAATTTGTTGTTTGGTGGATTCTTATAAGAACCAGATACCTCCTGGCAGGGGGGATTTTTAGAAGATTTTGAAGCTCATAGGGGAAAAAATGTCTTAGCTGGTCCCATTCCTGCACAAGAGATGTTACAAAACCTGTCCTGTTGCACTAAATCCCAGCATCTGTTATCTGTCAAAGAATACTCCATATATATGTAATCCACAGGTATAATAGAGAATTATGTATGCTAGATGTTATCTGTCCTTTCTACCATCACTTATTTCAAAAATGGATAGGTAGAGGATACTTCAAATGGCAAAAGTGTCTTTTTTTCTTCCCACGACACCGACACAGGTGAAACTGTGCATACTGACCCAGCCTTACTCTTCTCAGACAAGGCTTTAATCATCAATAACTGAAGTGAGGGGGCTGGCTGTGTGGGTTCAACACTCTCCAACAAATGGCTTCCTTCTCTGAAATTTCACCTTTCCTTGCATGCAACCCTTGGACTGCCAAATGGAAGAGGACAAGGTACAGGAGATGCATGGCAGTGGGGGATGTCTGCCTTTTTGCTGGATGCAGGCCCCAAATGTATGTATGGTCTGAGCTAACCTGAGAGAGAGAAATACCAGCAATAGGTGTGCTTCTCACTGGCTTCAGCTGTTTTCACTTTATCTCCAGAACTGTACAGCAGTGGAGGCGCCTACTTTACGCACACTGTAGGCTATTTCTGCTGCAACAGTGTGTATGTTTAAAGGGAGAACAAATAAATTGCCTTCTTAGCTAGGAGAAAGTGCTGTCCATCCCACCCTTCTTGACTAGCACAACGTCAAGAGGAAAACCTCCATGCCTTTGGAGTATGAAGAAGAGCATGTGTGTGAAGTGGCACAGATCCTCACAGAGATGGATGTTTTTCCAAATGATGTGGATTAGGAGAGTCTTCTTGACAGATTTCTAAACAAGTACTGAAAGGGAAGGTGTTAAAGTGGTGGATTTGTGCCTGGGAAAGTCTTTTGTGGAGCTGATTACATTGGATGTCAATCTATGTCTACGGAAACAGATGCCCAATTACCAATTTCCCTAATCAGCTTCTCAGAGAGAGTCTCCAAGAGAAATTGGGTTACCTTTTAGTATTTCCATGTGAATCTCCTCAGAGGCTTATGTGTAGGCTTTAAATTGGCTTTGATTCCTCCCCCTAGCCCCCTCACACAGCAGCTTCCAAAGGCGTCATTATGACCTTGGTCTATTTGTAAGGTGAAAACTCTGCTTTGGGGTTTTAATTAGTCTTGGGGTTGGGCTTTTTTTCTCTTTTTTTTTACAGAAGTAAAAGTGTCCAGAGACATTTAAATACCCTAATTCCTCATTCCACTAGAATTATCAGCAGCTCCTTAAACTAAATGTCAGATCACTATTAATTGTTTCAGAACTCACTGATAAAATATTTATCATAATGAATTCCTTCAGAAGAAAAAAAATAAAAAGAAAACCAAAAAGATTCCCGATGAAAACACAGATGGTGGAGGAGGTACTCGGGGAGGCTGCTCCATCTGGTGGCAGCTCAGGGCTCATGGTTTGGGGGGTACCTCTATTTGCATTGCACAGGTGAAATTTTCCTCCGGTTTAACCCTGTTGAGCATCATCTGCTCCTTGTTAGAAGAGCATATGTCCATGCACTTTGTTGATGCTGGAAAACGTGGTTGGCATTTGCCACTAGACACACTTCACCTATTAAAATGGTCACCAAGATCTTCCTGGTTTTCCCCAGGAAGAAATGGAACAAGCTTTTAAAAACAATTTCCAGTGCAAGTCTGTGTAACAGTGCTGCCACTGGCTGTTGCAGAGGCCAGGGAGCCTCTTTGGTCTGTGCCCTGTACTTCCAAGTCCTACTTGTATTTCACACCAGTTTCCAAGCACCTGCTTGGTAGAAGTGTCCTTCTGGATGGGAAATGTAAGCCTAAATTATAAGATTTTAATATGTTTTTAAACTATATCCCAATAGCAAGTCAGGAAATTAATTTTGAAATAAAAGCAGAAACAGAGAAGGAGAGATCAAATCACAAGACAGTTGAGACAAGCAGCAGAGACCCACAAATGCAGAAGCACACGAATGGGCATCATGAAATTAAAAATCCCTTCTCTGCGCAGTGACTCACAGCACCTCCACACCAGAGCAGGGTGTGTTTATTTTTTTTCACAGAAAAGGGAAAGGAGAGGCCAGGTGCCGAGGAGACACTGATTACCTCTTTCCTCCAGCCAAAGCAATGTTTATGCAGTATATATTCTGTATTTACTATAAACTGTATATAGCAGATAATGGGTCATTAAAGTATTTCAGACCATATAGTGTATATTGTTATATACTGTATGTGTACTACACCTAATTTAATTAGATAAAATGGGGGCTCTATAGAAAATGCATTAGATCAAACTTGGGTTTATATAATCCCTAAACACAGGTAAAAGCTGTAACATAAAGTCAATATTTGCATACAAAGTATTTTGTATTTTGTAAACTAAACCATCCAGGTATCATCTAACATGGAGATAGTAGATACCAGCAGTCTACTACAAATACTGTGGTTTAGACCACATATTATAGATAACATATAAATTGTATAATATTTAATATTCAATGTATATGTAGTTACATATACACTAACACAATAGTGGTATTTTATATAGGATAAATGTAACTTGGGATATAGCTGCACACAACAGAACACTCTATATTATGTAGCATAGAATCCCTATGCTATAATTTCCATCGTATACTACTCCTTTATATCATATATTGTATTGGTGTCATACCATATAAGAATTATATCACACTGCACCTTTTGTCTAGTAAATGTCATTAGCAAGATACAGTACATTACATAATGAAACATAACATAATAAATCTTACACTACACATGGTAAATACTGTAAACACAACACATGTTTATATTACATGAGGCATGATACAGTAATTAAGTAAGTTTTAGTATAGACTGTGTTTTATATCTTATATATATCTATTGCACATTACGTCATTGTAGATTTTTTTTGGCAGTATATCCATTTAACAAAATTGAACAAAATTCTATATAAAATGTCTTATGTAGGATCTATCATGTCCCAAAAACAACTCCCAGTGCCGCTGCTACCCAGGCAGCNTCTACATGTATAACATAGAATATGTAATAATGTACACTAGGTGTTATTCAGGATCTTTATATCAGAACAATATTATGATGTAGGGGCAGGAGTCAGAGAACAGGACTCTGTGGTGAAGTTGATTTCTATCACGAGCTAAAAACAGAAACTGAATTTTTAAAAACCGTGACAAGAAGAAGCGCTTCTGAGTGTTGTTTAGTTGCTGTTTCCAGTCAAGCCTAGTAAAAACTGTAAAAGAGAAAAAGTAGAGTTTAATTTCAGAAAAAAAAAAATAAAGGCTGCAATTCTCTCTGCTTTTACCCTGCTATACAATGGAAGGCTGACAAATCTTGTGATACAGAGAAAACATTCTGGCAGACCTGCACACTTGTTTCTTTTCCTGATGCAAAGGGGGCCCTGGATCATGTTTTGGTTTGTTTTTTCCACTTGACTATATTAATACACAATTGGATGTGGGGAAAACTAAAATTTTTTAGGCCACTGAGCACCACAGCAGCTCTGGAGCTTGAGTTAGCCAGCCACTAATCCTATCTCAGAGCCAAGGACTCTGATGGAACAGCCATTGTCCAAAGTTCAGGCCAATGTTTCAGCAAGATGCTGGAGAATTGGAGGGGGAGGAAGATGGGGATATAGCTGTGTGCTTGGGAAGGGGAGACGATGGTAGACAGTGGCAGACAGAGACTTTGGTCCAGCTCTGGAGAGCACGTGGCAGCCCCAGCAGTGTGACCCCAAAGAGGAAAAAAAAATTTTAAAACCCAAACAAACAAAACCAAAAATAAACAAAAACAAAACAAACCACAGAACTACTTTTCTTTAGCCAAAAAGAGATACAGAGCTGTGAGCAATGAAAATGCCTCCTGCTGTTTTAGCCTTGCTGTGGATGGAGAGAACAGGACTGAGATAAAGCATTGCCTCCTTTGCTTCAGCAGAATTACCCAATTCATGAGTCTTTTTTTTTTTTTCCTACTGGTGTAGACAACCTGCTAGACCTTCCCTGCAATGACTGGCCTTGTGTGTCAAGCAAGGGAGATACCATACCTGAAACTACTTCTGCTAAAACTCTCACTTGCATTGCTGCACCCCGAGGAAAGGAAGACTTAAAGATGGGTTATGCTTTCAGGCTTGGTGCCTTCCCAAAAAATGTGTAAAAGTTTAATAGTGCCATAGGAAAGCAGAAGCTCCCATGGGGAGTTAGGAAGGGGTTGTAGGCAGCAAACGCCTGTTTTGGTCCGTCACTGCTACAGAGCACGCTCCTCTCTTAAGCCCCCTATCCCCAGGGACCTGCTTGAAAGAGATGCTGTCCCAAAGACATCTGCAAATCCTGGGCTGCCTCTGTGATGCTGGGCTGCCACAATCCTCAGGTCTTCATCCTGAGCCTGAGCCTCTGGTAGTTGGCACCTTGTTCAAGCCAATAGGAAAAGAAAAGCCTATCTTGCACTCAGTCAGCACAACCCAACACTCACTGTCTACAGTCAGCTTTTAGCTTAAGCTAAAACCAACCTTAAACAAACCACTTGTTTCAGTTAAGGTACAGCACCTCTTACCAAAAAAAGACCCAACTGTATTACTTGATTTACCTTGTTCTGCCTTTACAACCTGTCTGTAATGTAGGGCATGAAAAATCCAGGCAACTTCAGAGGGATCAGGAGCAACCCTTGGTTCTGGTAAACCATAAACAAAGATGGCTGAAGTACTGTCAGTCATTAAACAAACCACCCAAAAACACCCTTGCTGTGAACAGGCCAAGCAGAATCAGGAGGTGTCCTTGGCAACTGTGGAAAGGTGCATTTCCATGCAAGACTGTAGAAAGAAAAGAGATGCAGGGATTCACAGCCCTAGTATTAAACAAAGGGGGACAGAACAGGGAAAGCAACACACAGAGCACAGGACACCAGTGAGTACAGGCCAGCATCACTCCCTCACATGAGCCTCAACACAGCAGAGCTAAGAGAGGAGCAGCAAAAAGAGCAGTCCCAAAACCCGGATAAAATTACATCATTGCCCACATCAACTCTGGGCCTGGTAAGGGAGAAGACTGAGATGCCTGCACCCAGCAGAGGCAGTGATGGGATGGAAGAACACAAGACAAGGGCAGGATCTCAGCCAGGAGATGTTTCTTCTCTCCCACACTTCTTACACAGAAAAAGCCAAACAAGCATGTAGTGTATGACTGTATCCCTTTATACGCCTTATCTGCACATAAATAACCAAAATTTGAAAGCATTTATGCTAAATCCTGTTAAATTGTTTTCCTCACTGCTGCTGCAAAGCAGTCAGTGCCACAGACTCAGTTGATTGTCCAGAGGATGCATTTTTCGTTGTTGTTGCATTTAGCACCTACCCACTTGTTGGGCATCTGCACCTTGGGCCACATTCATCATTGTTGGTAACAGATCATGACTTAAAAATGTCTTGTTTCTCCTTTGGGGTGAGGCATCTTACAGGCTGCAAGCATGAGAAGAGAAGGGCAAACAAATACAAATCATAGAAACAAAGAGAGTGGCTGGAAATTACAGTCAACCTTTGGAATTAGCACAGATTGTGCTGGGTACAAAATAGAGCTGTTGTCTGTCAAGGAGATCTACCAAATG
>VZTH01012664.1:420918-461097 GCA_013397815.1 Aleadryas rufinucha
AAAAAAAAAAAAAAAAAGGCAGGAATAAATGAAAAAAATATATAAATAGTTAACCAGAAAAGTGAAACTGATAGTCAGTCTCCTTTTCCCCTAGGGCTCCATGTATTCTTCTCTGGTCACTGCTGCTGCCCCTCATCAAGACAAGCAGCAGAGCATAAATTAGGTGGAAGCACTCATGTCCTGGCTTTAACATATTCCCTACAGGTCAAGGTCACACCATGCAGTTCTCTTGGGTAAACTGCAATAGGTGGTGGGCAGGCACTTTCACAAGATATTTGATGCTAGTCACCAGGCAACCTGCAGTCAACCACTCACTCCCCCACCAGCAGGATGGGGGAGAAAATTGGAAGGGTAAAAGTCAGAAAACTTGTGGATTTAGATAAGAACACTTTAATAAGGGAAGCAAAAACCATCAACACAAGCAAAGAAAAATAAGGAATTCATTCACCACCTCCCATGGGCAGGCAGGTGGTCAGCAATCCACAGGAAAGAAGGGCTCCATTACATGTAATAATACTTAGGAAGGTCAATACCATAACTCCAAGTTGTCCCCTTTTTCAGCCCATTTTATATGCCAAGCATATGGTCCAGAATATCCCTTGGCTCTGTTGTAGTCAGCTCTCCCATCTCTGTCTCGTCTCAACTTGTAAAGCCAAGTGCATTTCCAGTGTAGGAAAGGGAAAAGATATATTAAAATAATTATGCCTTTCTTTGAGTGACTGAGCATAAAGGGAGATTTTTAAAGAAAGGCATATTGAAAAAAATCCTCTGGATTCTGATCTCTGTCAGAGTCCCTCTGCTGCTTACTTAACCCACCCTGTAATGCGCAGGGGAGCCATGGTTGGCAGGGTGACAGGAAGGCGTTTTCCTTCCAAGGATAGACATCACATTTCCACAGCATTCCTGACTGTCCCTCCTGCTCCTGCCTCCTTCTCCTACATGGTTTCCCAGTCTCACAATAAACAGATTGCCTCCAGCCCAGAAGCATCCCCTCGATTAACACCAGCTTCCACCTGCAGCTAAATATCCTCAGTTTCCCCTCCGGGACATGGGCTGCAGCAGCCAAGGACATCAGAGAAGACAGGCATCCATAAAAATCATCCCTTGAATCAGATTTTGCTGCCAAGGTGAGAGGACTTCAATTCAGGAGAACCTGGGTTCTTTAGGAAGTGAACCCAAAATTACTGTCCCAGATCAGCGAGAAACTCTTAATCTTGAGAATAAAAATAGTGGAGTCCCTCTTACTGCTGCTGTTAGGGCAAAGTTTGTCCACCTGTCCCCTGTCAATGAGTGGTTGCAGGGCCTCCCCTAATGTTCCCAAACCCTCAGAAAGGCATATTTTCCCCTAAGAGAATTAAAAAAGGGCAATAATCCGGGATAACATGTAACATGAGCCTGCCTGGGGTCACTCAGCAGCAGCCAGCATAAAATGCCTAAAAGAAGCATCCTGAGCTTCCTGCTGATGCCTTCTTGTCTTTGGTTTCACAGATGAAGCTGCCAGTCCTCCACAAATTGTACTCTGCAAGAAGACTTGGAAAAGGAAAATGTAAAGTAGGAAAGAAAATGACAAAAAGGTTTCTAATAATTTAAATGTCAAAATTTGGGATATTCCAATTATTTCTCAGCAGAACATTGGAGCTTTTGAGTGGCTCCTGTTGTTATTTAAATGTGCATCAGGCTGGTGGGGGATCCAATTAGGGGCTTCCCTGCCCTTAGGGATACAAAATTGACCCTTAGGAAAGCTGACAGCCTCTGTATACTTCTGGTTTGTGTGTGTCTGAGTATTTCATATATTCAAGAGAGAATACCTGACCTCGAAGAGTGAGGGTGTGCAAGGAGTGGTGCAAGAAAGTTTCACGTCACTGCATGCACTAATGCTTGGGAGAAAGGCAAGAGGTGGTGGTTTATTTACTGCCTTGCTTTTTACATGCTTCTAATTTGTTTCTTTAATCTCATGATTTTCAGTTAAGCTTTTCATTTTATTCAGGAATGCAGAGGGACCTGGATGGGATTAAGAAGGGATGTGTCACATAGCAAATATGTCTTGGGCCAGTTTGCTACCTGCAATCCTCTACAGCACCACAAAATCACCATCAAGAACTATATGGCTTTGCAAGACATCCCCTTCTTTATGCTGGACACATGACTACATTTATCCTGGTTTTCCCAAAGCCTAAATTTATTTATCCAAAATTACCAGCATACAGAGAGCTCCTTTTGTTCTTGGGTCTGGGTTGCACAAGGGTGAGATGGGTGGCACTGTGAAAAACATGTCTCTGAAAAAGAAGTTAAAAAATCCCACTCCAACCATGAAGAGGAGAATTTGGCATTACGAGATGAAGCCATGTGTGGAGTTAGTTTTTACCCTGGTTCCCTCATTGTGCCTTGCCACATCTTCTCCTCCAGGATGGGTTGGGGAAAAATTGGATGGCTGATTTCATTAGCTTCAAACTTCATTACTGAAAAGCAGGTGATAGGAAGGGTAGAATAATTGTTTTAATTTGCCTAGTAATTCATCAAACAACTCGTTCCTCAGTGTGCGTCGGTCCCTCATTTCCTACCTCTCTTTGCAGTGGTGGCCATGCAGGGGCTCATTCCTGACCTGTGAACCTGCATGTCTTCAGTTCAACACTCACCCCCTTGCCCGGTCTCATCCTCTGCATCCACTATTTTATTTATTTTATTTTATTTTACTCCATTTTATTTTACTCCATTTTATTTTCTTTTATTTACATAAGTCACCTCAGCCAATTCTCTAGCTCCACGAAGTGATGAGGAATCCTCCTACCACAATATTTTTTTTTTGGCACAGAGCACAAGAAAGATATAGAGGGGTCAGAGTAACTTTGCTGGAGGGTCTGTATCATCACATGTCCCTGCATTCAGGAAACAGCCCCCAGGGAGTCAAATCAATATCAAACTGGCATTATACAGGAGAAACCATGGTGCATTTGGAGTCTGGTTTTCCCCCTGGCATGATATTAGATCTGCAGAGGAAAAAAATGTGTTCTGGAGCTGATTTCTGAGAAGTTTTTAGTCCAATATATATCAAGATTGAACTCTCCCTGTGACACATGGTCCAGGAATGCTAAAAACTGCCTACACAACACCAGCAGAGAAATGTTCCCCAGTCACCATGAGGAAGACAATAAGTGAAGACTAATGGCACAAACAAATTTTAACAATAAATATGGCCATGCTGCAGAGAACACTCATTTGGATATAATTAATGGGGATCTAGGGAGACCTTTAGCTATTTGCAACGAAAATGGGAAACGTGCCTCAGAAAGTACGCCAGCAATGCTATGCCATGACAGCCCTTCTCACCACCGTGTGCTCCACAGACTCCCATGCTGCCTTACATCCTTCCTGCCTTATGCTGGATGCGCTTTTCCTGTGCTGGATGATTTATCTCCTCGCCTCGAGGTAAAAAAACCACATTTGTGTACTGCTGTGTTTCTGGAAAGGAAAGGAAACATTTTCAAAGTGAAGAAAGCCAGAGAATTTGCAGGCATTTACTGAGCTTACAAGGCCTGCACTCCAGTCCTACTGTGCCAGTGTTTATGTGTGAAATTAATTTACACAATAAAATCTTTTAAATGATGCCTCATTAGTGCTCAGCTGTGCTTTGTCCGTGCACAGCTGGGGAATCTGTGACTAAATACGCACTGCTAAGTGGTACGGGAATTAAATTGACCCCAGGAGGACTGAGTGCCACCTTGGATGTGGCCTGGGCTTGAACCTGGGCACTAGGCTCTGACCAGACTTTCCTCTTGTCACATTGGGCAAACCCTAAAAATAGGGGATTCCAGTGCCTGGGAAGTTCTCTGTAGGTAGAAGCCAGCTGGTGCCTGTGCTGGGCTGGGGGTGTATGGGGAGCCTAGTCTCTTGCTTGCAGAGTGAATGGCAGTCCCAAGGTCCCCTGGTCCTCTGGCCCAGGGACCACAATGCTTAAGAGCACTGGGGGTATCTATCCTGGTACCCAGCTCTGTGTTGGGATGCAGCTCCTAGACTCCCAGACTTATTCCCCCGAAATAAATAACCCTCAAATCACAAGCATGAGGAAACAGAACATTCTCAAATGCTATCAAATAGATGAAGAGGAAATCAATAACCATATGGGCATCTTACCTTTCTTTTATTTTTTTCCCCACTTAAGAAAGTGGGTCAAATAAATTTTTGTTTCCTTGAAAAACACCCCTTCTTCTTTTAGAGCTGTTTGCCATGACAAATCAGACAGAGGTCTGTTTTGTGGTTACCCTGCTAACCAACAGTACTGTGGAGGCTGTGGTCTCATACCCTTCTCAATCCTTCTCTGTTCTTTTGCCTCAGTGACATCCTCCCTTCCAAATTTCTGTTCCTTTTATATACCTACAAACAAAACAGACCACCTTCTCCACGTTCTCCCTTGCAAGAAGCTCAATAGCTCATCAGGCACCCATCCTGACATGAAATGCTCAGCAAAATAACTAAGTCATCTCTAATTAAGTGCAAGATGACAGTATTCATTTGAAGCTGCCATATCAATCAGAGCTAATGGTGTGCCAATCCATCATTCAAATATAAACTTCCTGCCTCTCCAGGAATCAATACATGCAAATAAAACTACCAGGCAATTTAGATGGTTTAATTCTTATCGAAACTGCAGAAATCAGAAAGATCTCAAGAGGAAAGTTTGGATGAGTCTTTAAACAACCTACGCTGGTGGAAGGTGTCCCTGCCCATGGCAAATGGGTTGGAACTTGGGGAGGGAAGGGGGGAGGGAAGGGGAGGGGATGTATGGATGCTAAAAAGCTTTAGCAGAGAAACTTTCCAGCTTTCTGCAGCATCTTGTGAGGCTGCAGCATTCATGAGAGCTCTGTCTTTCCCATGCAAACTATTAGAAACAATGATATGGGTTTTGTAAACTAACTTTGCTATCTCCCATGTGCAGTTGTTTGTAGAATTGTTGTGATACCGACTAGAGAAACATTTTGGAATGGGTGTTGGGAGAACTGACCAATCATTTCAGGAGGNNNNAAGGGAAGGGAAGGGAAGGGAAGGGAAGGGAAGGGAAGGGAAGAAAAAGTGGCCAATTGAATAAAAAAATCCTCTTTGAAAAGTCTGGTTTGAAGTCTGAATCTGTCAGAGGAGAAAAAGAGCGCTTCCACAACTTCACAGGATTTTCAAGCCATTACAATAAAAGCAATATTTGGAAGTGGCCATCATCTCATCAGGGCCCATCTCCACTGTTCACCACTTTCAGGCTCCATCCTGGTAACCTGTGGGTGAAGGAATCACATTTTGAAAGTAGGGAAAGTCTAATTTCATCTGTTTCTCAGGGAGCAATGACAACCCCTTTCTTTTGGCAAGTTCCTCTCTTCTCTTACTTCAAAGATTGTTGTGGTCTCTGAGAGACCGCTGCTTCTCAGGGCAACATTATCACAATTAGAAAGCCCCTAATTGGATCCCCCACCAGCCTGATGCACATTTAAATAACAACAGGAGCCACTCAAAAGCTCCAATGTTCTGCTGAGAAGTAATTGGAATATCCCAAATTTTGACATTTAAATTATTAGAAACCTTTTTGTCATTTTCTTTCCTACTTTACATTTTCCTTTTCCAAGTCTTCTTGCAGAGTACAATTTGTGGAGGACTGGCAGCTTCATCTGTGAAACCAAAGACAAGAAGGCATCAGCAGGAAGCTCAGGATGCTTCTTTTAGGCATTTTATGCTGGTGGCTGCTGAGTGACCCCAGGCAGGCTCATGTTACATGTTATCCCGGATTATTGCCCTTTTTTAATTCTCTTAGGGGGAAATATGCCTTTCTGAGGGTTTGGGAACATTAGGGGAGGCCCTGCAAGCACTCATTGCAGGGGACAGGTGGACAAACACAGCTGCAGGGAGGGGGTAAGACTGCATTAGGTTTTTATATATTTTAACTGATTGGCAACTAGTTGTCAGGCACCAAGCGTAAATAACTTTGTGACAGGAAAAAACCTGTGACAAGGTATGCTACGAGACAGGGTGTCTCAGCATGGTCAGGTTGCTGCTGGAGGCATTTGAGGCAGATTAACCTCCTGTGCAGTGTTTTTAAAGACCAGAAGAATGGACAAGGGCAAGGATTAAGGAGCTCATTTATCTCTGTACATCTCCCTGGGCCCATTCTTCAGTTGCTCTCTTACAGTATCCCTACAAATGCTGCTGGCATTCATGCAATGACGCAGCCACGTGCTTTAGAGAGCCCTTTCTGCTAGCCCAGAACACTGCACCGACCGTGCTGAGTAGGGCTGCCCCCAAACCCCGAGTGGCTCAGGTGGCAGAGCAGAGCAGGAAGGCTGGGACTGCTCCCGACAACACAGCCAGCTGTCTGGGTGCGTCCGAGGAACGCGGCGAAGAAGGAGAAAGCAGACTCTTGTGTGCTTCGCTGTGCAGGTTTNCCAGGAGTAGGTTTAACCCCGGATGGGGTAGCAGGGACAAAAGCCCCCAAAATGAGGGGTACACCAACTTTTACCTCGGGGAGGAACAGGGGGTGGACACAATCTCAGGGCCAACAGGGGAAGAGAAAGGGAGGGATCACAGGTGGGACTACACACCCTGGCTCAATGGGGGGAAACAAGGGGGAAAGAGACATTCCAAGGGACCAATGGGACATCAAGGGAAGAAGAACTTTCTGGAAAGGGAGGAAGGGTCTAGGCAGGATGGACACACAGCTGTGTAGGGCTTAGGGTTGACAGACACTGAGAGAGGGAGGAGGGATACATGGATTGAACGAAACAAAAGGGGAAGATGGAATAACTCATTCTCTGTATGCCTGACTAACAGACCTCACTACCACAATGCAAGGCATAGCCATATCCATCTCTGAACCTGGGTGAGGTGATCCTTGGCCACTCCAGGACCCTATCTGGATCCCAGTAACTGTGGTGGAGTAAGACCCAGAGGGTCATCCACATGGATACATGACTGCATCCAGGATGAATCCTGAGGCACCTTCCTCTCACAGTGGCAGCAAAGCTCCCCCCAGGTATCTACACCCTCTCCAGTTTCAGCTCTGCAAGACAGTCATCATACTCCCACAGCATAGATGATAGCCTGATTGGGTGATATGGCACACCGCCTTGATTAATCCTCTGAACTGGAACTCACTCTCCTCTCTGAACTCTACAATGGAGAGGCAGGTCTACCCCTTTCTCCGACAGAGGCATCTCTAAAAAACAGATGATACTTTAAAAGGACCCAGCATTGTTGGTGTCCAGTTGGGAGGGTCAGAGATATTGTGTTCTTCTGATTCTGGATCACATTGTGTTGATCAGGATTATTTGGGGTTTAGCAGCTGAAATTTGTCAAAGTTCTGATTTGGGGCATCTAACTCTGCCCCTAACCCTGATAGCACCCATGATGACAGGGTGTACTTCTGTCCCACATGCTATTTCATTAGCATACCTCCCTGCAGGGACAGCTGACACCTTTAGTGGGCACAGATCTCCTTGGGGCACCCTTCGTGTGTGCTGGAGGTTCAGCTAATTAGAGAGGCCACAAGACACCCCCTGCTCATCTCACAGTCTCAGGAGTGACAGGACCACTCAGGGCAGGAGGCATGTGCTCATCAATCGTGTTGCTGTAGGGCACTTTATAGTGGCGTTTCATAGTGGCATTAAAATATTGTAGCACATACAAAGTCCTAAGTAATGGTTAGTTTGGGCTTTGAGACATCGTCTGTGTATAGCTGAGGATGGTGACAGACAGTGTGAGTGCTGGAGGCTGCACAGACTCTTCCAAAGACGGTGCTGAAAGCGAGCTAACAGCACTCCTCCCTGCCATTGGAGTACGATGACCATGCTCTGCGTGAGTATTCTGTTCTCCTTTTACAACCTTGCGTGAGAAAAAAAAAGCAAATGTAAGAGTTTTTTCTGCAGATTAAGCTTTTTCTGCCAATCTCAGCTCAAAGACAAATTCTCCTCAACCTTAGCTTGCAAAAGCATATATTCACTAAAGCAAAGAGCATATGCAAACATAGAAATAGAGATGCACATGCATAAACCAAAACAAATACCAGAAAATAAGGCAATAATTCTCTTCTTACCAATTAGAGCATTGACATGATCATTTTCCTCATTTGAAACACTTAACAACTGAGTCACTGCTAATTAAGGTTGCAATATTCATCAAATATGCCATATTGATTACAATGTGCTCTGAAACCAATCAGTCTCTCCATTTTAGGTATTGAGCCATAAGCGAAGCATCAAACATAGCCAACACTTCCTGTTTGCTGTCAATAATTTCACACCCTGTTCAAACACTCAGAGACCAAAAAGGTTTCAATCCCTTCATCTTAGTCCTTTAACACCACGTCTCTCTTCCCATCCTCCTCACTCACCTTGTTTGGGGGGTGTGTGGTGTATTCCTATTTTGGGGAATTTGCAATGCACTCAATGCTATATCAGCCAGAAATGTGGTGACAAAACCAAAGTATGACTGCTAGTCTCTGTGGATGCTTGAATATCACTTAAATGCATTTTTAAATATTGGAAGGGAATCTGTAAGCAGTGTAACAGGTCTCAAAAAGGGATTTATTTCACTTTTAATCTGCTATTTACAAATTTTTTAAATCAGCCCTTAATCAAGTGAATTTCTATTTCAATCCATTTGGCCTTATTTCCTGGGGAGTTTAAAACACACACTCATCCTATTTCTCCAGACACACATATGTCTGCCCTGGAGTGGGAAAAAACCAGGGTAATAAGCGCAGTGTTTCCCATCTACCTGATTTTCCCCTTCCTCCCCAAATTTCCATTATTTAAAAAATATCTGCTGGGCATTAAGAACTGGCACACATATACCCTTTCCCTTCTAGCTCAAGTTTAAATGGGAAGGTAGGCCACAGCATGCCTTGGGCATAGGCTAGGGGAGGTCACCCTGCATGTGATGAGGAAACACCTTTTACCTGGCATGGGGGCCAAAGAAGCGATGCATGGTCACAGTCCTCATATCATCTGAGTCCGTGGTCTGAAAGACAGAAGCAGCAGCTATCACCTCTCAGGAGACATTTGGTACCCATGCTGCTGGAGAAAAAGTGCTTCCTTTCAAGCTGTCTCAGCACAGCACTCATCAGACAGGCAAGAAAGTAGAAAGTGAAACACTCTCTGTGTTTACAATTTTAGGCCAGTTGCCCTAATTTGGTGGGGAAGGGTATTAACTCTTTGTTCTGAAAATGTGGGAGTGGTAATAGCAAAAAAAAAAAAACGAATCACCTTCTGACATTTCTGGCAAGAAATAATTTGCCACTTGGAACATTTTTCAGAGACTCATAGAATGGTTTAGGTTGGAAGGGATCTTAAAGATCATCCATTTCCAAGCCCCCTGCCACGCCTTCCACTAGAGGTAGAAGCTCCCTGAGTCAACATGCTCAAAGCTCCCTCCAGTCAACATTCAGAAATGTAGCATTCACAACTTCTCTAGCTAATTTCCCAAGGCTCCTCAATCTTATTAATCACAAGTCCATGTTATAATGCACTAGCATTACACAAGACCTGAAGTCTAGAAAGATGAGCAGCACGTTATGATTTAACTTAGTGAACACAAAAAATGATTTTCTCAGTTGCAGGCTTTGGTGAGAAGCTTGCAGCAATTGTTTAGGAGTCCTGGACAATAAAGAGAAAAACTGTAATTGACTGTATGGAGAAGAAGTAAATATTTTGCTTGGAGTGAGTATGGCATGTCATCTCCCATTCATTAAAAGCTGGGAACTGAAGAGTGGACTTTTTTTTTTTCTGTTAAGAGTCATGTTTCCAGTCAGTTATGAAATATAAAAAGAATCAATCAGAAGCAGATAGTGGAAATGCTTTAAATCCAGTTGTGCTTTCTGCACTCTCTTACAGAAAGGCTGTAAGTTATTTTACAAATGAAAATGAAAGACAGGAAGAAAAAAAACAGCCAAAGAAAAGAGAACAGGAAGAGAACAGGCCCCAGACCATGGCATGTGTTCACAGAGGAGCCAATCTCTTTCCCACTAGCTTGGACGAGAGCAGAGTTGTTCTGCTTGTCAGGCTACCAACTTCCCGAACACTTATACCAGATGTGTACAGCTGATTGGATGCCTCTTCCAACAAAACTAATTGCACAATTTCCCTCTGGTGTGAATTGGATGCTTTCTCAGCTCCCCTTAAATTTTCAGCTTTGTTTTCAGCCAAAGCTTGTCCTCAAACTTGGTGTGTGAGCCCGCAGCAGAACTAGGAAGGGAGGAGGCCAAATGATGAAATTGCACTCCCCAAAGAGGCTCCTCTCCATAGAGCCCTTGGGCTCATGCTAACAGGGGGCAATGGGCTGGAGGAGTGTGGACTGAAGGCTCCAGAGGCCTTTGATGCTAACAAAGAGCAAGATCCAAGCAACATGCATTCAAGAAACCTACGGGGAAAAAGAAATTGGATAAATTTGCTTATTTTGGAAGAAAGCTTTTGGATGCATTGACTACACACACCAGAAATTATCACCAAGCTTGAGATGCTGGAAGCTGTCCTGCAAGACAGAACTAATTCAGAGCATCTTAAAGCAACTGACAGACTTTTCTGGACTTCATCTCTTCTGGATAAAATCCCTGAGAAAACTTCTTGAAAATGTCAAGTTGCAGAAAACTTTTAAGTTCCCAGAAAGCTCTCCTAGATTTTCATTTGAGAAAATGTATAGCTATTGGTGTGCTGAAACAAGACACCCTGAAATGATTTAAAGAATGATTCAATGTTGAAAAAGTAAATCGTCAAACAAAAATGTGAATGAGCAAGAAGTAAAGTTCATATTTAAAGTATTGTCTGTATTTTGTAGCCTTTACAAAGAGATTCACACGTCATTTCTATTCCTTCCCTTAACTGCCTGATTTTGGACAAGATATAGTAACTTGACACAAAAGAAAACACCCTAATTATTGTTTGAGGTCAAAGTCTTGTGGAGCCTCACCCAATGGGAGCTTTGAGTAGGGGGGTTTTCTCTCAACCCCAAAGGCATCACCACACATCTCATCACAAAGATATTCATCCTCAGACTAGAAACTGGCTAATCTGGTCCTACAGAAAGTGCTGTCAAAGTATTGAAAAATTATTTGGAGTTCCAGTTTGGATCAATTATATTAATTGAATCTTATCTCTACTGCTACCTTCTGTGCAAAGGACATAAAATTCAACAACACAGACCATTTGGATGGTCTGAATTGATATGCATCCTTCAGAGACAACAAGTGTACAATCTAATACACACCAAAAAATGACAGATGTTTTCCTCCAGATTTTGTTATGGAGACAAGGTGTCTGAGGATATGCAATTCAGTCAAGAGATTATCAGCTTCAAGCACCAAAGCCCAAAGGAGAAATCTTGGCACTGTTGACACTGAAGGCAGAGCAACCCCAATATTAGATGTCTGGGGGTAGACATCCTGTAGGAGAGCCCTGTATTTTTGGAGTCACGGGATATACAACCACCCTATTCTTCATTTCCCAAGACCCTCTCACATTTGAAAGCTGCCAGTTTGCCTGGGTGTTTCTTGACACTACCTTCCTCTGCTCAGCTGTACAGCAGCCCTGGTGACACACTGCCTGGGCTCCTGTTTATTGTGTGCTTTAAGACCCCTCTGTCTTTTCTCTGTCCCTTCCTTCAGTATTCCTTACCAAGGCAATGGTATTGAAGTCAGGAGCTCATAAAGGAGCAACCACACTAAAAGGCAGAGTACTTATTAACTCAGCAGTTATTTAGTTCAGTGGTTTTCTTCTAGAAAACAGCAAACATTTTGAGCCCATTATTTAAGAAAATGGGTCTGCAGCTTTTAAGAATCAAAAGTTGAGAAGAGTGATGGTGATTACTTCTAAAAATCTGTAATCTCCCTCCAGTCATCTACTCATAAAGAAGAACAAAATTTTCATTTTTATTGTTGCCCATCCAATTTCTCCAATGATTAAATACTTCTTTTCAGCTTTCTTCTGGTGAAAGCCTTCATGAGCAAAAAGCTGATAAGCTTCATTAAGCTGATATAAGACAGTTTCACTTTACTAAACCATTCCAGAAGTCCCTGCCCAGGTGGCTTCAATCTCTAGGTCATGCCAAAGCATTTAATCTTGTAGGTAAAACCATCCAATTCAGGAATAAGAAAATAAAAAATATTGAAGAATAATAATAACAAAAAAAAAAAAAAATGAAAAAAAAAAAAAAAAAAAAAAAAAAAAAAAAAAAAAAAAAGACTGAAGCCAGAAAGAATTCGCAAGAATCTGTGCCTGGTGGAGTTCACCACAGTGCAGCTCAACCTGACCATTGTGACACATTTCTCTTCCTTCTCCCTACTGCATGGTTATTAGCATGCCATGTGCTCTGGCTACCTTGTATTTCACCATCTTTGATCTTTCAGTATCATGTGGTTATGTCAGAATAGATTTTGCCCAGCAAAGTATCACAGAAAGGAACTGGCTTGCACAGCCCACTCCAACATTTCTCAGCCAGGACCAAGGTAGCCTTATTGCCCTCCATGGGGTGATAACACATTAAAAAGCCCCTTTTGCCATCCCATTTATTTCCCAAAATGGCATTGCACGGAGATATTAGAAGCTCCAGTACCCACAGAGATAGGCTAATTTTAATGATTAACTAAGGAGCTATTAAATTTGACTTCACTGCTCCACTGTCATTATGGAATTAGTATTAATGGCTATGTACTAACTGCAAGATATGTAATGAGACTTGCTGGAAATGACCGTGCCAAGGAGCTGGATCTCTATAATTATAAACTCAGTACATATCATTTAGAAAGAAAAAAAAATTAAAAACTCTCATGAGCCTCAGATAGTTGCCAAATTGTGCTTGGGTCCCTGGAACGTGAAGCCAAATAATTTAATTTTTTCCTCCCTCTCATCTTCTCTCTGAGTATCTTGCTCTCTCTGGTTGCTTTTAATTAAGCCTGGATAAAATTAGCAGACAGAAAATCAACACCTTTAAAAATGTCTCATTGCACGATGATGGCAGGACAGCTTCCTGAAAACTCCAGCAGTTTTTCATTGCAAAGGCCATAAAGAGTGCAGTGATGTCAAGCCTCCTGGATAACCTGTCATGGCTGCTTGGGAAAACAGGGGACCAGAAGAGAGTAAATCCAAGACTTGTGGTGTTGCCCTTTCCCCCATTCAAGTTGTACATCAATATGTTAAAATTTGCCACTCCTTGCTTCGGTGGCAATTCCCTGCACAGGAAACACATCTCCCTTTGGTCTCCACCAGCACCATACTGTGTGTTTTCTTTGGCCTTTGACTTCATCTCTACCTCCTTTCTGGCCCTTTTCAACACCTTTCTGACTGTATTGATGCTTTGTTCAAAGCATCTCAATCCTCCAGTGAACAGCCTGGTGCTCTTTGAAGATCTAAGCTGCCCTTCATCGCTTGTTTTGGCTGTTTTTACTTTTCTGTCATGAGTGTCTGATCCACCCACTGGAACGTCTTATTCTCTGACAGCCATTTATGCCTCATTATCTCCTCCACAATTGCATTTCTCGCTGTCTTCTCTTCTTCGAAATCCTTCTAAAACATTTGGTTTTGTCACTATTGGGGTGGCCAAGACACACACGGACAGTGCCTCAGACAAGGGCAAAAAAGCGTTTATTCAAGAAAGCAGCCTCTTTCTATATACTTTTGTATGTTATCCTTCGTGTTACATATTCATTGGCTGCTAAACTACAACAATGGATTCGTTGGCTATTATTTAACTACAATATAATATCATTGGTCACCTACAGCATAAGCATTCAAACATTCAGAAAGTAACAGGTGCAGATATGTTGCTGTTTTTCTCCTTCTATTGTTTAAATTCCGTACTTCTGTTGATACTACATTTTCACGGGTAAAACTGATTTTAAAAGCCCTCTTCTCACAGGCTTTTCTCACTAATAGAAGCTAACCATGTCCAAATTAAGATCTGTGAAGCCTTCAGACCAGCTGTCGGCCTCAACAGTTTTCACACATATTTCAACTTTCTCCTTTTCTTTTCTTGTGCTAATGTTTCATGTCCTTACATCATCTTCAGGGCAATGCTCACCTTTAAGTGATAAATCTTCCTCTCACCCTGAAGACCTTCCTGCCCCTTCAGGCCCTCATATATTCAGTAGGTGAACAATTGACTCTCTGGACACATTAATCAAGAAGGAAGTTTTTTTCAATGGTAAGTCCTGGTCTTCTTCTGCCAAAATGAAGAATATCCTCCGGATGGCAGAGGATGTATGTACTGGAAGAGACTCTAAAATGAAGGCTCTTCCAGTACAAAGAGATATCTCGGCTCTGATATTTTTTTCTCCAATCTTTTTCTCCCCAGGGCTGATGGACAAACATAGTCCTTATTCTTACCATCATTTCGCAATACCCATATGGACTTGATGTGCCACCTTCTGTCCAAACTGAATTTTATCTCCAGTCCTGCATGTTCTCTGGTATCTTCCAGACAGGAGTTATTTATCACTGACTTTGAATAGCAGTTCTTGCCCCCAAAAAGGTCTGCTGTTCCCATCTGCAAATTTACATAAATTTCCCTTTTTTTTCTTTAGCCCAAACGCAGTGCAAACACCTGCTCTGTATTACACAAAATACAGAAATTTTTTTTTTTCTAAACTCTCTTCTTCTTCACAAGATACAGCCAGTGCTGTTTCGTTTGGTTACCTGCAGGGGATGTCTGTCGTGGCAGGTGCAGGTGGTAGGTGCCACAACCTTCCCGAAAGCGCCTCCAGGAAGTCACCTTGTTAGGGCCAAACATACACACACAGTCACTCATGCACACAGGATAATCCAAAGACAGGCCAACGGCGAAAGAAATCCAGGAAGGATCTCTGTTTAGGGTTCCACAGGGTAGGTTTATTCCAGCTGCAGGTGAAGGAGACCAGGGACAAAGACAAGAGATTGGGGAGGGTCCAGAGTTTTATATGGGAAGGCGAGCAGCAGAGGGAGCATCAGGGTCCAATGGTCTGAGGGCTTGGGGGCGGAGAAAAGGCGGGGCCAGGGTACAGGAACCAATGGGAAAACAGGGAGGGAGGAGTCGAGGAACAAGGGCCAATGGGAGAGCGGGGAAGGGAGAACATTCTGGAACAGGTACATATAAGGAAGAAAGGGGTAGGGAGGCCAATCAGGGGAACTGAACTGGGGTACATTAACATAATTAAACAAAGGATCCTGGGAGAGGTCCTTTCTGTCTCCCTAACTGGGAGGTGACTAACGCTGAGCTTTTCCTCCAGGGGATGTTTGAGACCCCTTGGTCAGGAGGTTCTTCGGCCTCCACAGTTGTCTTTGCTCTCTCTTTCCTAACTTCCCTCTGTAACATTTACAACAACATTTGATACTGTTCTAAGATTTTTTTTTAAGTGAAAATATGGGAGAGTATTTTTACTCCAAAATTCTTATCAAATATTCTTCCGTGGCTCCTGTTCATGGAGACATCTCTACTGAGTTGATAGTGCCTATAGCACATCCTAGAAAAGTTGTCCTGAGCTGTCCCAGAGCTTCCAGGATATGCCACTATGAATGTGTTAAAGCTGATTCTAGGGATGCCCTTCAGTGCCCACACTGGCAAATTGTCAGCAAAGCCAAGGATCTGGCAGCAAAGGACTGTTCTAATTGTGTAATTGTTGACAGTATTTCTGTAAACTCTGCATCAAAACAGAGGGAGATGTGCAGGTGGCAATGCAGTTCAATTGCTGTGGATTTTATCTCTGGAGAAAAAAGGGATTAACAGACTTTTCTTAGATGACTCTGACTTGTGCCTCCTCCCAGACAAAATTATGACAGTTTTTTTCAAGACATATAGCTTTGGGATTTAAAAGAGTAAATTGGCAATGGTATTGTAATGACAACACAAAGCAGCACAAGGACAGAGAACGCTGCTGGGATTCATGAATTTGGGCCCTCCACTCCATTTTAGCTAAAAACTTCTTGCTTACATTAAAAAAAAAAAAAATCTCTTGACTCTTTTCACAAAGAGCCATTTCCTATCAAATACACTCTAGATTTGCCCTGTTCATATGGTTCCTTGTAGAACCAGGATATTGGTACATTAGTGTTTTACATGCTGCAATTTAACTGGAACTGGGGATTTAGCTGCCTTTAAAAAACTCTTTAATTGAAAATCCAGCTTTATGTCACAGGCACTCAAAGGTTTTTTTTCTTTATGACCACCCGCTCATATTTGTTCCATTAGAGGAATTTTTCTGAAAGGGTAATATCTTTCCCCATAATTAAACAGACCTTTAAATTTCTTCAGATATTGCAAACTTTCAAATGAATCTCATGGTAACAATTTAATTTAATAACCAGCTATCTTTCCCGGTATTGAACTGTGGTCACTTTTTTGGGGCATCCATACATTCCTCGGGCATTCCTGTTTTGTCTCAGACTTGGGTTAGCATGCTTGACTAAATGTGACACTGTTAAAATTGACTTTATAAGGATGATATGAATGTTTAAATGAAGAAAAGTGAAGAAAAACGTATTACTACACCTCCAAGACTTGACACATCTGTCAAGAATGTGAAGCAACTTTATTTGCCTAATTTCTACCTTTGGAAATTTCCCTCTGGTGGTGGTCCTTTTGTCCCAATCTGCAGTAATCACAACAGATGATAACACTGGGAGATTTACCTTTTATGTCATTTTTGTTAACTGTATCTGCAGGAAAACAGGCTTATTGCAGTCCCTGAGAACTTTCAGTTTTTCTGATTTCTTTCCCCAGTGCTGCCTGCCAGAAGCACTGTCTGATGTGCTACTGAAGAGACTCCTGTGCAATTTTTCCATGCTAAATGTGAGTAAGCACTTTCTAAGACAAAGTTGCCTATCTTATTTCCTGGAAAGTCCTGTGTTTTCCAAAAAAGAAAAAATGTAGTTCTTTTTATAAATCCATTGAAAACAACTGCATTTTAGTAAAATATGTTCAATAATATCTCTGCTTTGGAAAACTATCACGGTGGTAGATGTTGTGCACCAATTTCCTTCTGAAGGCAGCCGCTCTCACATACCACCGAGCATTGCTCTAGTGCTTCAGAATAAATCAGCCAGAAGAAAGAACATGGGAAAGTTGTAAAAAAAAAGCACTAAAACCTGATTTGAGATTTCAACACAGTTCAAATGTGCTTCTTTATTTTACTGACAAGCTGGCCTCTCACACAGAAGTATGTCTGTGAGAATTGGGTTTGTGTCAATGGGCAATGACAGTCTGAGTAAGGAACAGTATTTGGGCCAGACTCACCATTTCGTGAATTATCTTGTCTGCTCATGGAGCTCTCCACAATCAATTCAGCTGAGGTCCAACTCTCCCAAATACTTCCTGTGAGATTTACCAAGTTGGTTATGCCACAATCAGTAATAACAGGTGGAATGAGGAAAAGTCAAGATCATTATGACCTGGAGCTTAATATATATGGGAGAGAAAAGAGAGGCAGATGCCTCGTTAAGACAATCTGATTGGTAAAAGAAAGAATGGAGGCAAGGAAGGATGTCTTAAAAGTGATATCTGCATCCTGAAATGTTGCACTGTAGACATATCAAGGGGGTTGGAAAGGATAACAGTGGGAATAAAAAAATACATCTGTGAATGAAGTAAGATGTTCTCTATTTTTATGGAGTAATTAAGAAATAAAAAAAGAGCAGGCTGAAGATTCCTTGTGGCCACACAAATCTCTCCTTGCTCAGTAGGGTGTTGATTTTATTTTTGAAATTCACCCTGTGGTGCCAGAGCACCCATGTCTGTATCCTAACTGCAGATGCTGCCTGTGCTGCTAATGGACGATGTTTCAAGGTATCTCCTATAAATAAGTGTAAATTGCTGTGAGTCAGCACCCTTGAATACGATTCAATATTTGAAGTACATTTGTGGGACACCTGTGGTCCTGTTGCTCACTTGCCTGTCCCTTCTCCTCTTGTTCCTCCTTTTCTGTGTCTTGTCAGTAGCAGCCTACCTCTGCCAGCCCAGTCTGGGCTTTTTTTTTAATCACCTGCTGTGAGTCCATGGCCAAAACAAACCTTGAAATATTTTGAACAGACAAATCATGATACACCTGGTCCAAGCTTTTGAGTGACTTTTATTACCATGTACTGTGCTTACCTTTCTTCAGCAACAAAGCTACAAGAACAAGACAGAAGTAAAGGGAAAAACTGCACTTGCTGCAGTCAGTGTTCTAATCTCTCCTTTTTGACAAGTGCACGTACTGTTTTGTCTTCAAGAATATAGGATATGCCCTTCATAACAAAAGATACTGAAAGTTGAGCTGTTCAAGTCTTTTGAGCATCCAGAGGAGGTGCACGAGGAAGATTAAAGGTCTGGAGGAGAAACTGAAGAGCAGCTGAGGTCACTTAGCTTATTCAGCCTGGAGGAGACGGACAGGAGACGTCATTGCAGTCTACAACTTTCTCACAAGGGGAAGAGGAGGGGCACTGAACTCTTCTTCCTGGGGACCAGTGACAGGACTCAAGGGAATGACCTGAAGCTGAGTCAGGGGATGTTTGGTTTAAAAATCAGGAGAAGGTTTATCACTCAGAGGGTGTTTGAGCACTGGAAGAGGCTCCCCAGGGACCTGTGCACAGCGCCAAGTCTGACAAATTTCCAGAACTTTTGGACAATACTCTCAGGCCCATGGTGGGGTTTTGGGCTTGTTCCCTGCACAGAGTCAGGTGTTGGACTTGATCACCCTTGTAGGTCCCTTCCAACTCAGGATATTCTGTGATTCTATCTTTTCTCTCCTGTCTTCCAGGAGATATTTGGGTCACCCTTCAAGTAAACAGACAGCTGAGTCAGGGGCTTCTCCTTTTCTTTAAAGATGTATGAGTTTGAAAACAAACCAGTGGGAGATCGCAAGNTATTTTTGATGCCATCAAGTGTCTATAAGTCAAAAGTTATCATGGAGAGATCCATGTTGAGTTATGTGGCACTGCTTAATAGCAAAACCGAGCCTTCACCCTGCACTTTCTATAGCCATTTATTCCTTGAGGCAGAAAAAAGCAAGTGGGAAATGACATCATGGCAACTGTACATGTTCCATGGCACAGCTTCTCTGGGGACACATCCTGATGGTTCTCTTGGTACTGCCTGTGCACAGCCTGCCTTGATGCCCAGATTGCAGTAATAAACACTATTTCCCAGCACAACTCAAAGTTGTTGCCCATTGGTTTCTCCACTTCTGCTTTATATTTTGTCCAAAGTCACAGGTCCAGACAACCAAGTATTTGGAACCCTTCCCTGGCTATTTGCTGGAGACTGTTTATTGCTCGAAACAAATCTTGTCGGGGTGTTAATTGACCTCCTTTCTTGTATTTATTAACTTATTCTTTTCAGTGGTTTACAGGATGAAGATGTTTAATGTAACAGATATTGCTTGCTTTTCTTTGCGTTTCTTGAGGCAAAGTTGGTGTCATCCCTAAGTTTCTCCATAGCATCTCCTCATAGCAAACCTGAGCAACCTGCCGACTTTCCCAGCATGGTGGGAAGTTTACACTCTCCCAAGTGGCTGCTGCACTCTGGTAGTGATCAGTAGATACAGGGCCATGAAATGAAGCTTCAGGAAGGAGATGGAGAACTGCCTGTAGGTGGGACCTGTTGATTGGTGGTGGATTTTGCTGCTGTGGTAAGTAAGGGAGATTTTCCTATGAGGCTTTCTCCTATCCTCTCCTCCCTCTTGCTCACTTCCTCTGGCTACTGGACTCCAAAAATACTTTCTCAAAGCAAAGTGATGCTGCAACATCAAGAATAGGATTAAAATGATTAACAATAACTTTAAATAAGCAGGGAACAAGATAAGAACCAACTGTGTAGCTGTGAGACCTTCTTAAGGAAGAAAGAAGAAAATAAAACTACATGGAATAAGGTTAGTTGACTTTGCCATTTAAATGAACATTATATGGGCAAATATTCTGTACACATGCACCGTTCGGCAGCATGTTTAATTTGTTAAGCACAAATGGATTCAAAAAGTGAGCCCCTTTATCTTCATTAAAACTGATGAGAATGAATTGCAAGAGGTGGCATTATTATTCTGGCATGTTTCACTTCATGTGGAAGCCTCCAAAGCATTGAGGAACACAAATAGGCTGCAGCATGGCCACGTTAGGCTTTGCTATTGCCACCTTGACAAATCTGAGCTTTTTTTCTCCTGCACCTCAGGACACTTTAAAATAATGGCAGCCCAACAGCAGTAGCAATTAAAAACAGGCAGAAAGCTCTCTCACATAAGAAAGACTGGGAAAGAAAGAAAGAATTAGAGGAATTTGCCTTCTATTTTCAAAAAAGATTACCACATACCCAGTAAGCAGATGCCAACACAGCTCTTCAAGTTTTGCAAAATATTGCTTCACGTTCCTCATTTTATGGCAAAATAGGTCATTAATTTTGAAATTGCTCTTTCTAGGCTTACAAGGATTTTAATTAACTTTTTCTTCATTATAAAGAGGTAGACCTGTGTCACTTTTTGCTCTTAGGTTTTCTGTACTATGTACCTTTCTTTTGGGCTCTCTCCCTTGTGCTGACTTTGCTCACAGAGTTTTTCAAGGCTTCCTGAAAAAGGCCATTACTTGAGCCATCAGCCTAAATTAAGCCAAAAAAGAAATTCAAGAGTGAGCAAAGCTTGTACACAGGTTGTGCCAGCCAGCAGATGCCTGTGGNAAGGTCACAAACTACAACCATCACCTCTCACAGGTCCAGCCTTGTCCACAAACCACAATCCTCTCTCCGCCCATCCCCGGTGACCTGGATACAGTCCCAGGGTCATCTCTGGGCCCAGGAAAGAGGCTCTCTCTCCGGCCTTCAGGGCCCATCTCTCTGTCACCACATAGTGTAACCCAATACCTCTGGGCCCCGCTGGGCTGGGCCAGGGCCCCCGTCCCCTCCCCCTTCTCCCAATGCCGCAGCACGGACCCCGGGTGGGGTGGGGGAACTATCCCAGAGCCGCAGGCAGCCAAAACCAGCCATGGACTGCCACTCAGCTAAACCCATCCAGCACAGCTTCTTGGGACCGGCAAGTCCCTCTCCTCTCCACGTGGAGCTGGCGGAGCCAGCGGGAGCCGGCGTAGCCTCCTTTCTGCAGCCAGCACGCTTCGCACTAAACTGAAGAAGACACCATGCTGCCAGCAGCATAAAGGCAGCAAGGCTTTCTCCCCTGTAAAGCCTGAAAAAAACCACTCTTCAACATGGAGGCTTCAAGGTCAGAGAGAAAGAGAAAGTGAGTCATGTGAGACGAAGCTGAAAATGGCGATGGGGAAAAAGAGGGCGGTGCCGCGTTTTTCGCGCATAGCTTAAAAACGCTTCTTGCAGACTGTGGTAAGAAACTGTAATATCACAAACTGTGACTCTCTTCAACCCATTTTTTAAATACACGGGAGATGAGGAATTCATGTGCCGCTTGTAAAGATGTGAGAGGTACCTATGCCAGGCTGTGTGGGGGCGGTGAAAGGCTTTTGGAGGCTTGTGAAACAAAGAGCCTTTGTGTCCAGGCCAGAATAACTCATCTTTTAAAAGACTAATACCCCCTTGTGATGGCCCATGGAATGGCAGTATGAAAGAACCATGAGATTTTTCATGGGAGAGATGTTTTTTCACTGCAGCAGATGTCTGGGCAGGTCTGTTGCTGGTGGCAGTTTGGAAACGATGTGAAGCAAAAGAAACCTTTTTTCCATAAGCATAAGAGAGAAACTTTCAAGACCTGCAACACTGACCAAAAATCCCATGTTTTGTTATCTTTTGTGTGAGTTGGGTAAAAGGAGAGGGGTGCTGGAAGAGAAGGAAGGTTTGCTTTAATTTCTTATTATTTCTTTTTACTTTTAATTCTGTTAACAATAAACTTCTCTTTATACTGCAACTTTTTAAGTCTGAACCTGTTTTGCCAAGCAGCTTCATAGCTTTCCTTAATATTTTCTTATTTTCCCCTTATGCAAAATAACAGATTTCGCGGGACTTAGCACTTAGCCAGCTCAGACCACAACACCGGATCAACTGAAGCATCTCAGATTTTGACCTAATATCTCATTAGGACAATCACCTTACCACTACTAGTTTGTGATGCAGCTGCTCCCATCTCTGGTTTCTGGAGATGAGCTAAAGTTCATGAAGAGAGGACTCAGAAATCATAAGTCCTCAAAGCACATGTAGAGTAGATTAGACCTTCTATATTATAGCTCCATTACAGCAAATCCATAGCCTTTCATGGACACAAGCAGAGTGCCATTTAAGAAAAAGACTTCTTCTTCTGGCCAAAAATACGTCTGCCTCCCAGCTCTCAATTAGATCGCAATCACAGCATTTCAAATCAACAGCTAATCAACATCTCTATGTACTTTCCAGCCAAGGGTGCAACCTGATTATACATTTATTCATTCATTCATTCATTCATTCATTCATTCATTCATTCATTCATTAATCATCCCTTTTTTTTTAGACCTGTTGCTTTTCAATCCTTGGGGCAGGAGGAGAGGAGGTCAGTGTTGAGTTTTGAAGATGATCCCTACAGACTATTTCCCAGAAGTGGCACTCACCCAACAACACTGCTCTCGAAGTTTCCTTCCTGCAGTTCAACAACTGGTCCCCCTGTTGTGGGTTAGGTTTCTCAGTGAATTTTTTCTCATTTGTCACCTGAAAAGACACCGGGAGGAGGAGATGATGCCCCAGGGATGTATGGCAAGGTAATTGAGTTAACAAAAGAGTAGCTGATCGCTCTGGCATGCCACCAGAATGGTTTGGGGGAGGGGAGGGGAAGCGAGTGAAGGTTCGGCAGTTTTTAGCCGGGTGTGTGCAGTTTGTCCATGCTGGGAGCGGGGACAGACATCTTGCAGTTTTTTCCTGGACTTTCTTGCCTGTGACCGCTGCTTACAAAAGAGAGAGAGAGCGTCCCAACAGCCCCCCATTGACTGAGGCTTTGGCCACGGACAGGACGGAGAGAGACCTGCCTCCTGCATGAGTTTCAGGGCAATTATCCCCCGCGCTTCATCTTGACTGAGGCCACCAGTGTCTCTCATGAGGGCTCACACTGGAGTTCCCCCTGACGGTCGTGAGTGAGCCACTGCAGTCTCCCACCTGAGCCCGGGCCTGAGCCCCTTGCTGGACACGAGTTAGCCACTGCAGCCCTCACCTCACTGGAGCCACCAGCGCTCCCTGCCTGTTGTGGGCACAGCTACACCAAAGGGGAAACAGTGCTAAGCGTTTGGGAAGCTTCTGTTATTGTATTGTTGTTTGTTCTGTTCTGCTCTATACATATATATTATAGTAAAGAACTGTTATCCTTTTTCCTACATTTTTGCTTCGAATCCCCATAATTTTCAAAGTTACAACAATGTGGAGGAAGGGGTGTTCTTTCCATTCCAGGAAGGTTCCCACCTTCCTTGGGAGACATTTGTCTTTTAAACCAAGACACCCTTCTGTCTGTGATTTGGGTCCAGAGAGGGTAGATTCCTCTGGCATACCAGGTCCAGCCTTCATCAAAGATTAAATTCAAGACCCTTAAGTGCCTCTGAGGCTTTGGTTCATTTTGCTGTTGAGAGGGCAGGTGTCCCCATCAGATCCTGGTACCAGATCTTGACTAGCTCCTCCACTCATTTCTTTTTCCTTCACCCTTGGTTTTGCTAAACTCCAAATAGTCACACCTTATCCTTGTGTGTCCTGCTGGTGCACGCTTTGACCTCTCTTTAATGTACTGTTGAGGAAGGATAGGGAGGGTATCAGTCCCAGCATATTGGTTATTAGATTTTTAGGAACCAAAGGCTTTTTCTGGCATTTCGATCACAGAAGGAGACAGCTCTGTTCTTCTTCAGTGGAACTTATAAATATGGAAATAAGGAAATCTTCAGAAACAAGAGGCGGGGAGAAGCGAACAGGCTGGCTCTGACCTTGGGATGGGTGCTTGCCTTGCACACTAGCTTTGCTGGTATTAAATCTGTAAATAGATGTGTATAACCAGGGCAAGGCTTTTCCTTTGTGTGCTTGCATTCTGAAAAAAAAAGGGTAGACAAACCAGATTATCCTTTGGGTGTTTGGCCACGTCACAGCTTCTTAGAAAGAGATTTGCATATTAAAATGTCTTCTCTCTGCTGGAAAACTTGTAGCTTCTCCCTTGGCATCTCTGGGTGCAGCCTTGGGCACCAAGGAACAGACGAAGGTTTTATGTTGCCATGTCTGTCCGCAGAGGGATAGGAAGTGAATGATGGGACAGGAGGAGTGCAGAAACCCCCCCATTCCCAGAGGCAAAAGAGAAGGCAGGCACATAGATTAATTTAGAGAAATTAATACTTAGCTCGCCAAAAGACCTCAAGGCATCACTGAATACTTGCAGAGAGAAATCCATGCTGGGGAGCTTTAATTAAACTAAGCAGCTTGCAAAAAAGGGTAGCAAAAAAGAAATTATAAAAAATGCACAGTGCCAGTGAGTTATTAATATAAACCCTCACTTGAAATCCCACCAGGGAGGAAGTCCTTCCCTGCTGTTGCAGAAAGCCCCACTCCTCATCTTCCCTGTCAGCTGATTTAGGCTGAAAAGATCTCACCCTGAAGGATGGGAAAGCAGCATGCCAGAAGGGATTCATGCTCTTGTTGGAAGAGGGAGAAATTATATGGCTAGGAAGAGAGCTTTCCTCTCATTGCACCAGCACTGGCTGATGGCCAGGTCTTCCAGTGCTGCCTCACCTTAGCTGGGAGCAAGGTGTCAGAATCACTTTGTCTTGTATTTTGGAGAGTACAGAAATGGATTTTTCTTTAAACTGTCTCCTTTCAGACAGTGCAGCTCAAGTCTCTCCAGACTGTATAATTTTTCCCCAGGCTTCTCTGGACAGTGTTGTGATATTTTGCTTGGCACCAGGATTCTGCTGCCCTTTCCATGCTGCCTGTCTGAAGTTGGACCCTTTTGCTCTGCTCTTGTTTGGAACCGCAGTCTGAAAAATTGAGGCACTTGTCTTGCTGTTAATTTCATTATTTTTTATAGTCAGTGCTGAATAAAGGTATTTTTATCTGGAAAGCTGCCTCCTTTGCTTAAATAAGAGTGGGGGAACCTCAAAATTCTTAAAAATAAAGCCTCGTATCATAAAATAAGTGGACATATTCAAATGTGAGTCCTACTTATTTCAGCAGCAAACTCTGTGCTTTACACTACAGCACACTGCAGCTCCTAAGTGAACCTGAGGATTTCTTGATTCTTCATGAGAGGGGTTTGTCACGTGAATGTTTGAGACAAGCCTAAAAAATCAAAGAGTGGATCAATGCAAGTGAATATTTTACCTCTGCAAAAGGCACAAAGCATCATCCACCCCAGCTCACAGTGCCTGACTGCTGGGGAAGGTTATCTAGGATGCTGGCAGAAGTATATGGAATAAGGATTTTTAGAGGAGAAGGTTCAAAATTAATTTCAGGGTTGTTTTGCTGATCTTCATGGTTACAGGGGGATGAGTTCAGACACAATTGGTTCAGAGGCACCCTTTCTGGGGCTGAAAAACAATAGGCAGATGACAAACCACTGGCAGCAGCGTTTCCTGGCCCACGAAAACACTCATGCAAGGGAGGCCAAGCATGAACTCACTTCCTCTGTTATGCACTGTCATGCCAGTTCTGAAGACTGAGAGCCCAGAGGATGCAGATCACAACCCTTAGTGCTGGGCACTGCACTGTGCTTGGTGATGGTCCTTGAAGCAGCACATGAACCTGTGATGTGATGCACATCAAAAGTCAGTGTGGAGTGAGGTTTCTTCCCCCACCGTGTGGAATTGTGGTGATGCACACCAGAAGTCACTCTGGCCACGATGGGGCATGTTGGAGCCAAGGGGACTGTGCCAGGCACCTGCTCCTCAGCCACTCACCTCCACAAGGTCTGTGCTTTGCATATTGCCAATCCATGAGAACTTTTGAATAATCATAGTTTGAGGGAGGGGTAATTACTAGCTCTTAGTTTGCCCACTGACATCAGTGCTATCAAAGGAGCCTAAACACACACTCCTTTTTCTGAGGAATTATCACACTGTAACACAATACCTTTGGCTCTTATTGATCCACCCTTTGAGGATTATGCAGAGCTGTTGACAGATAAGACTGAAAATATAAAACAGCCACCTTGAAGTGCTGGTACCATACAAAGCCTTTATTGAATACCAATCTAAACATTCAGACTGCTCCTCTCAGATAACCTAATCTTTTTCTATGTTAACACTCCACAACGAAAGGAATCAATTATATGTATCAGTCCATATAGATTTGGTGCTGCGTTTTTGGAAGCTCAGTCTTGTTCTTTCATTACTGAGCAATCAATAAAACATTTCAGTAGGAGCATTTTGCGATTACATAATGCAAAACCCTAAATATGTTTGGCTTCAGCTGATCCTCTGTGTTGTTTTTTTGTAGAGGTTGGATTTATAAATATTTTTTTCTCTATGACTATGAATTAGTTACATAAAGCAGCCCTGACACAGAAATCCAATCTGTCCTTTCACAAACAGAATGTTCTTTTTGCTGCCTATAAAGGAAAAACATAAAAAGAAAATTAGAAATAACAAAATAAAAGTCAAATGCAAATATTTAATATTTTCATTTTCCTTGAATTAACTGTGACTCTTCCCTTTTTAATAAGCTACAGAATAATTCTCACAGCAACAGTGGCAGGTCATTGAGGGAACTGGAATTGAAATACAGTCCTAGCTGTGCAGAGGGGGCTGCAGCAGTGTCGTAGGTTGGTAGGATTGGAGTGATGGTCCAGCCAGGCCATTAACACAAGCAGCCCACAAAAAAAGGTGTCAGATTTTACAGCAGCGTTTGGGGCAGTGGATGCTGCTCCTTGTCCTCCCAGGTTTTCTTACCCTGATCTCCTTTTTCCTTAGAGAGATCTATCACTCTCCCTGTATCGTATTATATGTCCCTCAAAGCTTCTTCAGCACTGCTCTGCCAAAAAAAGGTGAATAGGACAGTGAATTTAAGCAAAAGCCTTCAATAACACATAGCTGTTTTGCCAATTGATGGGGGCGACAGAAAGGACACAGACACCAATGGAAAGAATGCGCTTTTTTTACTATTAATATCAAGGCAACACAGAAATAAAATGATACATTTAATAAAACAATAGGCTTACTATGCACTCAGTTTCAGTAACAAACAAAATAAGGAAGGTACCCAACCATTACTATATGAGAAAGAGAATAGTGATTGAGAAAGATACATCACCAATTGCTCAAATACATTACCATCACCCAGATCCACAGTTGCTGGGGAGCCCCTGTTGCAGCGATGATTTGGAGAACTTTCCCAGGAATTGGGAGGTCCTAGCAGTGTGTCCACTCCTAAGTTGCTGCAAGAGGGTCCAGCTTTTACAGACCCAGATCAGCAAGACAGAATGACTTGCATATCTTTTTGTGTGGAAACATCTGATAGTGTCTTTCTCACAGGTACTTCGAATTGCAAGCTGAATGCCTGCATTAAATCCAGTTCACAGATTTCCACTCTCACCAACTCCAGCACATTTATCAATCTCTGTCGCTGTTGTAGCGAGCACGGAGAGAAAACCAACACAGATTTTGTCCAGGAAGAAAAAGTGAAGAAGTGACTTTATTTAATTATATTCAGCCCATTTTATACGTTAGTATTCTTGCATAGTGTAAGGTCATTGGATCTCTGGTCATCCACCTCCTGAAGTGACTCGTCAGTTCTATCAACACCCTTCTCAAAATATTTCTCTAGTCAGTACCATAGCAACCCACAGGTGCAAGATAGAAAAGAATAGTTTACAGAAAACCATAACATTGTTTTGAATAACTTGCATGGGAAAGACAGAGCTCTCACGAAATGCTGCAGCCTCACAAAATGTTGCAGAAAGCTGGAAAGTTTCTCTGCTAAAAGCTTTTTAGCATCCATAAATCTCCACTTTTCTAGTGTTCATGCAGTTACTATTACTAAATAATGAAACAAATAGATATATGATAGGCTAAACATACATATAAAAACATAACAAAAAAACAGGTATTATATTAAAGAATTACAGTCTTATATAGGCACTAACAACATCCTAGGCAAAAACCAAAATTATGCCGCTTTTCCTTTGAAGTTCTGCAAGATACAGTGAATCCACAGTCATTCACTGACCAGTCCTTAAAACCCGAGGGGTTTGGGTTTCTTTGCCCCACAATGGCTTTTCATTTGGCTAGGTTGCTTGTAACACCTGTGGCATAAAAAAAACCTATGAACAATTAGCCTTCTGTAAAATATTTATAAATTAAATCATCCACTAGTTTGTAACAATTTTTGCTGGAGAAAAAACCCACCACGTCTATTATGAGCACTTCTAGATGCAGATTTAAAATTCATAAATACTGAGTTTTGAAATTTTCTTTTTCAGACTCAACTGCTCTAACATATGTGAACTCCAAAAACCTGGAAACAAATCTATTTTTACTTTAGGCAAAGAGGCAATTTGCAACTGTATACACCTAACTGTATGTCTATAAAAATGGGTCCTTTTCCCCCAAGCCTTGTACACAGTAAGTGTGCCCTCCCCATGGTCTCTCTGAGGGAATGGTAGATTTTAAACTCTCATATCTACAATTCTCTCTAAGGCTCTACTTGTGTCTAATAAGGAGAATAAATTATTAATATGGACATAATGTGTGGGATTATTTCTATAAAGTAGCTCACAAGCACTGAATTAATTTTAAAAAATAAAATTGAAGGAATTGTTTTAGTTCTGCCGCATTTGTTTAGAAAGCTTTGGCCACAAAAATGCCTGATCTAAAGTATTTCCTAGTACAGGGGAAACTGAAGTATTGACTGAGTAGCTGTTATAGCTCTTGCTTTAACTATTGGTGTAAACTTGTCAAAAGAAGGAATAAGTCAACTTAAACAAGTAAACAAGCTTAAAGTTTATCTTTTCCTCTAACACTTCTGGCAATGGCTACTAAATCAAAGACATCATAACAAATCAGCAAACTATGTTACAGCAAAAATGAAGTTTACTGGCATACACAAATTGCCAAATTTTTAAATCAATTCTTTCCAGCGTGGGTCCTTAAATATTTAACAATGGAGGCATAATGTAAAGAAGATTATCTGAGAACAAAAAAGGAAATTCCCTAGTAAAGTTAGCAACATGGAAAGGACTTTTTCCTCTTCAAAACTCTCTCTACCATGCTACAGCATTTTCATACTAATTTCAACCTGCGTTTTGGTGCCACTTTAATTAAACTACTAAAATAAAACATAACTGCAAATGAACAGATTTGCTCATATCCTCCTACCTTTTTAAAGGTATGAAATGGAAGACAGGAAAATTACTAAGAGATAATCAAATTACAGGATCCTCTTTCACACAAATAAGGGCTCCTCTTGGGAATCAAATGCAACATATTTTGATGTTCTTAAAATTGCTATAACTCTTTGCAAATTTTACATGCTCTTTTATGTCCCCATTAATTATATAATACCTTTAAGATGCAGAATGTTTTCGCAGAAAAATGTTGACTTTTCTGAACCATTTGCCTTCTCCAGGAAAACAAAATTTTTTCTGGTGCAAATCTGGCCCACTGGAAAACGTCAAACACGAAAGTAAACATGAGGGGCAGAGGTAAGAAAAGAACACAGACAATGTATATGCTTTTAAGCTGTGTTCAGTACATTTCAAGTTCTTGTCTAATTTTATGCTGCTGTAAAGCAGAGGACACTAATGGTGTCCTCCAGCAATTCGTGGAATTACATTCATATGAGCGAAAGGAGGAAGAAAACAAACTGCTAAAGCAGCTGCAGAGAAACAAGATGGGTGTCCAGGTCTGAGGACAGAGGAATTTGTGACAAATGGGGCAAAGGAGAGAAATGACAAGAAGGTATGTATTTGCAAGAACGAAAACACAGGGATGACTACTGCGACCACTGCTGTAATGTCTAAGGAGAAAGGCAGACTTTGTAGAGAGAAGGGGTTAAAGTGCCTCCTGCTAAACTTTACAATCTGTCTGCAAAGCTAAAATTATTAAATAGTCTATGTGATTAAAAGCTGCTATGCAAATTTGAATATTGGCAAAACAAAACCGTGGGATAAGAATCAGTTGCTAGCTTACATAATGTCATGACATCAACAACATTTGTCAGGAACATTTGTCGCTTGCCTGTGGAAATATCCCAGACAAGAGCCCCCAAATTGTCAGGAAAATTAATCCACAAACACCAGAGGATTATGTCCAAAAAGGAGATAGAGGAGTCCTGTAACTTCATTCGAATAAAGGGAGAGGTCATGGGCATTTCCCATGGGGGGTCTCAAATTTTTGGAGGATGCAGCCTCCTTTTTATCCTAATTTCCCGGCCGCATTTCCCTCTCTCTTTCTCCATTGGCTGAGGTAGTCGAGAGGAACAGACTTCCCGAATTGCTTAATACACCCCCCCCCATCCTTTTCCTTGTGTCTCTGTTCTTTTTCTCTAAATCCAAGGATTAGCAGAGTCTTGAGTGAGTAACAGTCTGTGTCAATTTAGTGGAATTCTTATGGAATTTATGGTTTCTCCCATTGCTTGTTTCACCACTCAGTATCTGGCTTTATCTACCAGTAGACTCACAGTTTGTTTGTGAAGACACCTCCTTCTCATTCCTTTCAGGCTGATTTCACTATAAAGTATTCATATGGCAATATGTGGAAACCTAATTCAAGACATAACACAAGACCCTTCCAACCACATCAGTTCTGCAAGTCTGTGACTGTCACAAGATTTCTCCTCCTGCTGTGGCCCTGAGCATATCATCCATCCTTTGTCCCTAAGGCTGATACACCATGAGCAGTGTCTGTGCTCCATCTTGGTAGCTCAGCTGTACTGAGGAAAAAGCAAAAAATCCAAATGAAGCCCAGGATGGCAACAGCTGGTCTGTTGAACAAGAAGTAACTTCTTCACTCTGCACCGGTCCCACAGTGATGGTTGCACATTTGAGGATGCACTGGAGACACCAAGGGATATGTCTGGACATGAAGTCCTCCAAGCACAAAGGCATCGAAAGAAAACTTACCCAATAGCTGACAACTGTTTTCCAGAGGTGTATTTATCTTTCCTTGGCTTGTTAGGAAGACCACTGGGGTGCTTTTCTTTTGTGGCAAGGCTATGCCTGGCCACATGCACTGGGCAAAGGAATTCTCAGCCAGGGCACAGCAGAACTGAGAAACATTTGGTGCTGCAAGCAAAAAGGAGAAACATCAAAACCTATACCTTGGTGAAGCCCATCTGATGATGCCTCCTGGTTCCCTGATTAATCTGCTACCCTGGAATGACAGCATCATCTCTCACATGCTCTTGTTTCTTTCCTGTTTTGCTTTTAGAATCATAGAATCATTTGGGATGGAAAAACCTTTAAGATCATAAAATTCAACCATTATCCCAGCCCTGCCAACTCCACCACTAAGCCTTTTCCTCAAGTGCCCCATATATACATTTTTAATTGCCTCCAGACTATTCTCCCCATGTTTTTTCCTTCTTTTGACCTATTTACAGTTTTTTACAGTTAGTATCAGTGAACAGATTTAAAGCTAATATTTAGGCAGAAAAAAAAAGCTATTTTGAAGAAAAGCAAACTTTTTTAAGGAAAAAATTGAACTTTTCTTCTTGCCCATCTATTTTCAAATTGCCTACTGAAAGTGAACGTTTTCAGTGTTCCTGAATATATCTCCCTGGAGGGAAAAAACAGACAAAGATATCTGTTTTGTACAATTTATTTTAGCACCACATCTTTTATGTTTATAGCTTTACCAACTGCAGTGCTTAGCACAGAGGAGCAACATTACACCTATGGTCTGCCCCTGGGCAACCTGGAGTCATCTCAGTCACGTACAGACAAACCTTAACAGCCAGATTTGTCCAGAATAGCTAAGACCCTCAAAGAAAACCTGCAAAACAGGTAAAATTTCTTGGATCATTTATTTTCTCTTTTCCTGTTTTCTCTGAACACTGTCGTAAATGCCTTGGGCATTATGTAAGGGTGGACTTCTGTAAGAGCTCAGAGCAGAGTTCAGCACATGGATGATCCTTCTTCCTTGTAGATCTGAAAATTTCCTTCCAAATCCCTTTCTCCCACTGCTAATAGTTTTTTCTTTTATTTAAACAAATCCTCAGCTATGCATTCTAATGAACATCAATTATTCATGAGCAAGAGGTGTCTGGGACTGTGCTAATGGAGTGGCATTACTTGCTGTATCAGGTGCCAAAGTAGCATTTATTAACCATCTCTGCTGAGACCTCAAGAGCTCAAAGGTAGATTTTACAGCTGGCATACCAAAAGGAGAAACAAGAAAAATCCCACCATTAATTAAACATTTACAAAACATGTATTAAATTTTAACTTCCCCTGATGTACAAGATGATGGAGGAGGATTGTTGGGATTGTCGGGTTTGGGTTTTTTCATTTGGATTTGTTCAGATTTAAAGACTGTTATTATGAGACTCAAGATACTTATAGATCAATAAGAAATGCTTTGGTGTTTTTTATTTATTTTAAGGAAACTCTACAGGTATAATGAAAAGTTTCAATCTTATTTCAGAGATGTAATTAAAATCACAGCTTCTAAGAAGGTCAATATGGCCTGATGACAACATCGATTTTTGGAATATTACTGATGCACATACTGAATTTTTTTTTAAGATAACTTCTATCCCTTCAAGACCTCTGTCAGATATAATTTGATTGGTAAATACCTCCTCTAAATTAAACTCACACAGTAATTACAGTGCCTTATCAAGATTTATTGGAAAATTACTCAAAATGTTCAAGCAAGTAATAAATTTTCTTCTGCTTCATATTTGGGACTAGACTCTTCTTTGCGATGGTTACAGGGCACAGGAGATCCCTGAAGGGCAGACTTGGTCCTACTGAACTTACAGTGTTTTGAATATTGATTTGCAGGGGGTGACAATTTTCACTCTGGTTTTTAGATCAAACTCCTTTGACAAACTGGGTCTTTCTTGCCTGCAAATTGAGGCGCATAGTTTGCTGTCTGTCTCCCATAGCCTTACTGTAGCAAGCACTTTGGAAACTTCAATTGGAAGGGTCGGGGTGTTTAATTACTCATTACTGTATTGCTCAGAGAGAACACCAAGATTGGAGCTGTCTGATAAATCTGTCTCACTCATTTTCGTTTTCCTTTATGCGAAAAAAAATTGGGATTAGCCTTCTGCAGGGGCTAGAGTGAGAATGAGCTTGCAGCCGGAGTGGAGGGCTCACTCACAAGGACAGATGAGCTATTACTCAAACACCTTTAGTTTCAGCCTACTCTGGTCTGTGTGTGGGGACAGATGGTCTGACTTGCCTTAGCCCCACTTTACCAGCAGAACCAGCCATTTTCCATTAGTACAGCAACACTGTCAACAGCCTGCTCATTGCATCTCCCACTCAGCTCTTCCATGGCTCATTTAAGTGATTTCACACTACTATTGCATGGGAAACAGGTTTGTGGCTGTAACTTTGAGGGGAAAGAAAGATAAAAGTGTCATTCCCACTGAAGTGAGGGATTTCTAGTGGCAAAGCAGCCTTCTTTCAACAGGTACACCTTGTTAACAGCTTTCACTACAGAGAAATCCCAGCTGTAGCTCCCTTCAGTGTTCCCATGGTGATGGATACGGATTGAAAATGGTCTGATTTATTCATGGGAAATAACACCTACGACTGCAACGATCCTAAATAATCATGTCCCACAAAGTGTATGGCCTTCAGGAATGCTGTCTGAGAGATGAGGCCCAGCTAATGGAAATGAGTATCACCACATTTGGGGAGACAATCTTGCTTTCAACCCTCTTAGTAACACCAAAGATTACAGAAGATGATCTGTTAGCTTAAGAAGTAGACGCAGTGCCACATATAAGTAAATTCTTGGCCATAACCATCATTTTAAAAGGTGCTAATGAACACTGAATCAGGTTAAAAAGCTATTCTTGTATTTTTATACAGCGAAGGAGGTGGCAGTGATTGCTGCAAATTTTCAGACAAAAATTGAGTCTTTGTTGGTTTGTTTGGCTTTTTTTTTCTCAGCAGACAAGTGGCAAAGGCTCCAAAGACATCTGCCAGCACGCTTGTAGATACTTGGGTTTTGTCCTGCTTTGAGTTTTGTCCTGCAAATAGGTTATCATTCTGGTGCAAGGCATGGCTTTTTGCCTGAAAAAAGCTTACACAAGAAAAAGGATCTCAGGCACAGATGTGCTTGTGAATCTTTGCTGGATTCCACCGGGATGTTCCGTGATGGGGACACATGGAGTCCCTGGATTAAGAGGCTTGAATGAGGCTTTCGCGAAGGAAATCCTGGTGGTGAGATTACTTGTTTTCTGATGAGCATCTGCTGACACTCCCACCTCTCCAAACATGATTGCTTTGGAAGCCCCGTGCCCAGGGCTTTTCCTGTCCTGTGCACCCAAAAGATGCACAACCTCAGAGTGGCCCCATGTCACGCTGAGCTGGCCATGAGCCGCCTCGACAGACATGTGAACACAGGGAGAGCACCCTCGTGGGACGGGTTTGCAGAAGCTGCTGTTCCTGAAAGATACCAGCAAGAGTCTTCACTGCCAAGAGCAAAATGAAATCATTGCTGGTGACACACGGGAGATGAGACTGCAGGATCACTGCAAAGCCAGTAAGCCTCTGCAGGCAGGCAGCTCTATGCTGCTACTCTCTCACATGTAACCTTAAAGCAAGGCCTGGAGCAGAGTTTGAGTGCAGAATTTCTGAGGCAAAAATCATTCCCTCTTTCCAGCCAGATGCTGGCAGATACTAGAGACACATCAGAGTTGCTACTTCATGGAAATGGAAACCACTAATATCTGCACATCTTTGAGGTTCAGGAAGGGTGGATGAAGCATATCAGAAACAAAAAAAATAGTAGTCCACAATGTCTAACTCCCTGCCATTCTCTCAATTAACCTGAAATAATTCTTGTTCCATGCATACATGCATAATTATGTACAATGTACCTTATTACTTGGCACTGCAGCCCGCTGTACAAGAACCTATGAATTTGAATTAGAGACTCTCCACAAAGTGCTAGGCAGGTATTTAGTAATTTAGCTCATAAAGGGGGAAAAAATTGCCACACTTCATACAGTGCTATTTTCCAATCATAAAAGGTAAACATTCCTAACCACCTTCAAAACTAAATCTCAAGCAGATGAATGCACAGAGGAGTATCAGGTCTTGGTGCTCATCTCAGCAAAAATGGTCATACCTTTCTCCCATACCAAACTGGATTCATCATCTTTAATACCATTGTCTTTTCATTGCACTGCATCAGACAAATGGTTTCCATGTCACCCTGAGATACCTGCAACATATCTCATAGCTGCCCATGCTCAAGCTCCCATTTTCACCCCAAAGCACTTGGATTTCCCATCTTTATAATCTGCATCACTCCAGTGAACAGGTACTGGGTAAGAGAGAAAGACTTATGGAGCAAAGCCAAACACTGCGTGATCTTATGGGGCAAAATCAGAATTACCTGCACAGGCCTTTCTTTCCCAGGCTGCCTGAGTAGAAAAGAGGATCAGCAGAGGAGACTGGCATATGAGAGAAAGCAATATTTCCCTAGAGCAAAACTAGTCCTAGGTCTATCAAGCAGTTACACTCATCTTTTAGTCTAACTGTTCATCTTTTCATTCACATTGAGAAAAGAGATTTTTGTCAGACTTTGCAACACTTTTTTCTCTTTTTGATAAATGTGTTCACAGGAAACTTAATCTTTTAAAAGACAGTTAATTCCCCTGTCTTAGGTTACAATGTAAGATGTAACCGAAAGTATGTATTCTATCACCATCTGTTAAAACCAGGTGGGGCAATGCTCTTTATCTCTTCCATGACACATCCCTGGTAACTCACTCTGGGAGGTATCTTCTGTTAATGAGCCAGATGTTAAAACCAGGTGGGGCAATGTACTTTATCTCTTCCATGACACATCCCTGATAATCAAGCCTCACTGCATGACTCATAAAATGACATCCCATTGTGAGATGCTCTGCCCAAGGGGAGGAGCCAAGTATTCCGACCTGGATATAATCTGAGGTTTGGAACACCATACTCAGCCCTTACCTACTGGATTCCCAGAGGACAAGAGCTACACAGGCACTGCTGGACCTTCAGAGGAAAGACCAGACCCTTCTACAGGATCACTGCTTCAACAGAACCACATCTATCACTTCAGGAGGACTGCAGCCACCATCTAATCGACGGTGTCAGGTTGTATTCTAACTCTGTCAGTATTTCTGTACTACTGCATTTATTTTTTAAATTTTTCTATTAAATTGTAGTTCTGATTTTGAGTTGCTCACTGGTTTGCTTTCAAACTAGTACATCCCTAATTAAGCATTTTCTCCCTCTCTCACCGGTAACAGTGAAAACATATCAAGACAAATTCCCCATATGCAGATGCCTGGCAATGGCAGCTTTTCTTCCTAAATCCCCTGGGCAAATTCAGTTAACTGCAGTAAGAATATGAGGGATAACATCTGAGGCCCCTCCTGCCTTGCAGCCAGGGTCCAGAGATGTCTGTTCTCTTTGTAAAGTTTTCCATCTACTCCCTTTGATCACAGAGAGAATAGAGAAAAGTACATAGTGGAAGTGAACTGTCACACCCTGCATGAGACTCCACTTCCAAATTAAGGGAAAAACAGAGGGAAAATATAGGCGTGCTCATTAAAAGTAGAGTTTCCAGTCACAAGCAGGTGCCTGGCAGGGCAGATGGATGTGAGCAGCCCATGAGCTTGATGATTTGGTGCTGGAAGAGGGAAGAGCTTCACTGATTTGCATTTTCCCTTGTCTCACTTTTGGTTTATAGAAGGTAGAGGTTGCTCTTGCCTTATGTAGCAGGTTAGGAGAAGCAATGGGACAGAATCTATGCTTAAATTATCAGCATTTTGATAAGTCACAGGCTGCCTAAGAAACATCTCTTTTGTTTAATTTTGCTGCATAAATAATTCAAATGAGACATTTCACATTTCATGCAATGAGAAATAAGTCATTGTATTTTGAGACTTTGGGAAACATAATGAAAATTATTCACCATCTCTGGGAGCATGATACTTCCATGCAAAGGCTCCTGGCCAGTCACTCCTGGCTGGCCATTCCCAGGTCATTTCTCAACAAAGGCAAAGAGTGAAGCCGCTGCCAAGTCACAACCAGGATTTGGGTTTCTCCTGTGATGCAACTGCTCAGCCTCATGGAGGCTCCTTCTGCAGCTCCCAACACTCAGTTGGTCCCTAACATCCCTCACAGTGGCCGGAGGAACCCACCCTGGGCACTAATAATATACCCAAATGGCCCAGCCCCACTAGCTGCATCAGGACAATGTGTTTGCTCTGATCATGAAACTGGGTGCTGTGCATTTCCTGGACACCTGTCAGCTGCCTGCAAATCCTCCCCAGCAACACTCCCACATATGCAATCCCTCCCTTTTACATCTCAGGACTTCTTTTTCATTTAGCACCAAGAACAAACTCTGCTCCCAGCTGCCTTTCCTGACTTGAGGTGATTTTATGATAATACTGTATTCCTCTATCATCTGATAATTGCCCAGAAATGGGTCCCATAGCTTTAAACTGGGTCCAGAAGAGGGGGGAGAGAAGCCAGGCCAATTCCTCAGCACGGTTTGTGTTCAAGGACTCACACACACTGCCCCATCTTCTCACCACTGCAGAACCAAGGGAGCAGCTTCCTGCTTTTAGCCAGCCTGCTTTTAGCCAGCTGGTAGCTGAGGCAAGAAATTTTTCTCGGGACTGTGGCTTCCTCCTTCTTCCTCCTTCTTCCTCTTTCTTCCTCTTTCTTCTTCTTCTTCTTCTCCTTCAACTGTTCAGCTTTGTTCTGGTCCAAAACAGCAGAACATCACCAGGAGCCCCATGCCATGGCCCGGAGGGGCCTCGGGAGAAGCCAAGCAGGACTCTAAAAAAATCTACCATCTTTCTCCACAACGAGAAGGTTTATTACCTAACATTATTCATTTTTTTCCTTTGTGCCTGCATGCACCCTGCTTGTTAAATAAATAGTTTTTTCACTTTCCTGCAAGAAATTCCTTTCAGACCTGTGGGGGAGGGGCTGATGAAACCTGCCTTCTATTAGAAGATACGTTCATCTCAGGGCGTTTCCTCCTAATCTGTCTCAAACCAAAACATTTCCCCATGCAGAAGCCAAAGTTCAGCAAGAGAGCCATAAGACACAGCTGCACAATAGAGGAAACACCACAAAGACATACGAGCAACATGACAGTCAGTGAATATTCTCTAATTATGCTGAAAAAAAGAGACTAAAAGCCCACGCCAGCTGACACTTGGCTGCATCGCCATGGTGCTAATTGGCTACAATTAATGAGATGGCAGCACTGATGCTAGAAAGAACCCAGGCCAGAAAGGAATATCACTGATTAGTTAAAAGCTAAGGTAAACCCAGAAGAAATCTCCCCACTCTACTTACACTCTGCAGCCAGCCTTGGAAAAGCTTGCCAGGAGAGGAGCAGGAAAATGTGAAAGAGAAGTCCCAAAATTCACAGTGATGCTTCAAAACTGACCAGAAAAGTCACAGGTAGTCCACCAACTCCATGCATCACAAAACCCCGTGGCAGGTGGCGACCGTAGGTGTGAAAATGAATGGCACATTCAGGCTGTTTATGTTGTAAGAGACAATTCATATGGATTTATTTGCTGACGATGTCTGTAAGGTGATGCAGAGATAGAGGATAGACAACACCTCTGAAGGGCCAAGAGCCAGAGCCGCATGGGACCTACGCTGAGATCCAGAACCATCCATGAGGGAGCAGTTTCACACAGCCAGTGCAGCTTTCCAACTTCAGCAAAATCTTTGTCCTGCAAGAAGCAAATGCTTGGCCAGGAGTGGGGATTCAGACTGGAATGAGCAGCCTTAGCTCAACTCCCATCATGTTTCTCTACTGAATCAAACTCAAAAAGAACCACAAACCAGCAAGCAAGATAACATAAATGGGATTGAACTGCCACACAAATTGTTTCCAGGAAAATGTTAATGTCTGATCCAAGGCTCTGGAGTCAGTTGTCATCTTCTCACTGTGCCTAACAGCCTTTAGATCTGTTCAAATATGTATAACATAGTTTGTCCATTTTTTGTCCACATAGAAAGCTATAAAAAAACCAAAAGAAATCCATTAATTTTAAAGAACAATACCTCTACAATGCTCACTCTCTTCACAGCTGTTGTGGGGACTAGTACTAAGTTTCAGTGCTGTAGTGGGTTGGAACATAGTTGATGTACAGTCTTTTACACCAATCACTTTTCGCGATTTTGCGTATTTAAAGCCAGCACAGGCGCGGGAAATAACTCTTCTTTGTTCCAATTTCCAGCTGAGGGGTGGCCGGGCCGGGCCCCTTCCCCTGTGAGGGCAAAAAAGCCACCGGGAAAAAAGCCGTCCCGGCTCTGGGGTGGGGCATTCAGGATCAGCCTTAAACAATAGGCAGATAAGAAACAGCTCTGAGTTGCTGCACAGCCGAGACCACCCGGTGCAGTTTCTGGAGACCGGCAAGCTTCCCTTTCCCCCCCACTCGCCCCGCGGGAGCTGGCAGAGCTCTCTGCAGCCAGCGCAGCTTATATCGAACTGAATAAAAGACACCATGCAGCCAGCAGCATAAAGGGAGCGAGGCTTTTTCCACGGCGAAGCCTGAAGAAAAGCAGCTCTTCAACACGGTGACTCCAAGGCCAGGAAAGAAAGAGAAAGCAGATCACGCGAGATGAAGCTGAAAATGAGATGAAGGGTAAAAGGGAGGAGGCGCTTTGGCGCGTAACTTAAAAATGCTTCTTGCAAGCCGTGGTAAAAACTGTAATATCATATGCTGTTTCGTGTCTTNAATATCACATGCTGTTTCGTCTCTTTAATCCCATTTGAAGTACATGGGGAGATGGGGAATTCATGCATGGCGTTGTGAAGATATGAGAAACGCCTATGCCAGACTATATAGAAGCAGTGAAAGGCTTTTAGAGATTTTTTGAAGAAGAGAGCCTTTGTTTTCAGGTTAGAATAACTCATCTTTTAAAAAGACTAATAACCCCATGTGATGGCCCATGACTGGCAGNCTAATAACCCCATGTGATGTCCCATGACTGGCAGTGTGAGGAAACTGTGAGATTTTCGTGGGAGAGATATTTTTTCACTTCAGCAAATTGGTTTTTTAACCAGGCGGATTGCTGAGCGTTGGAAGAATTCAACAGCAGAGTAGAAGAAACCCATTTCCTTAAGCATAAGAGAGAGA
>VZTH01012665.1:0-42755 GCA_013397815.1 Aleadryas rufinucha
GGGGAAAAAAGCACATCTAACATAATTTTGAAATCACATTACCAACTGTAAATACAATCACCGCTAAAGAAAAGAAATTCGTTTTCAGTGGTCTTCCATTATTTCCCAGAAATAACCTAATAATTGCTAACTAGGTTTGTATGTGCTCTTACAAATCTATCCTGATGGCATAGTTAATAATGTGAAACCTCAGCCCAAGACACATTTCTACCCTCTGACAGACTTGCACAACCTATGTGGTACATTCATTGCCAATATTTCCAGAAAGAGAAAAAAACCTGCAAACCCCACAACTATCCAATGCTCATCTAATCCGGCACCTCATCTCTGATAGCAAACAATACCAGATGTTTCCAGAAATGCAGGGAATCACAGGATATTCTGAGTTTGAAGGGACCCACAAGGATTATCGAGTTTAGCTCAAGTGAATGGCCCATACAGGGAACCAACCCAGGACCTTGGCATTATTAACACCATGCTCCAACAGAGTTCATCTCAAGAAATCCCATGACAAACCCATCCTGATACATAAGCAAAAATGTTTCCTTCTCTCCTTGAGGTAAATACTACTTTATGCTCAGTTTTCTCTGGCAACCACCATTAGCTTGAATTAAAGTACTGAGGATACAGGAGTTGGATTATCAAATGGCATGTTCATTACAATTTATTTCAGGGTTGCAGTCTCCAATACCTCACCTTGGCCACAAAGCAGTCAGTTTAGTATTCCCCATAAAAAGGAAGGGTAAGATTATTCAAGATGTGATGGAGAAGCAGGAATCAAGTTCAAAGTGCAACAAGTTGGTTGGACTGATCTGCTTTAAGTGCTGGTGAGATCTGCTACTGCACTGAACTTTGGCAACTCAGTTTCACTCGAGCCTGTTGTCAGCGAGAAAGGAGGTGGTGAAAAGAAACATTCATGAATATACATGCAAACTAAAGCTGAATTTTGATTTGGCTGCATTCAAAATCCATTTACATTCATTTCTGTGGATGATCAGATCCAAGAGATTTATTCATGAAAATGAACTGAGCACTCAGTCACCAAAAGGGAATTCTGAGCAGTATTTTCAGTGACAAGGCCTACCAGTGGCTGGTGAACTACACAACTCACCTAACCAGGCAAGGAAATAAGCAAAAGGAAAAAAAAAAAGTGATCACCAATACTCACCATGAGGTGTTCACAGAGGAGCTGCTCATCAGTACCTGAGGAGTACTGATGAGGTACTGAGGAGTGGAATTTCAGTGGTCTGAGTTCTGTCCTGGATCTATCCTCAGGTAATGTAAAGCAGTAATAACCATTTCTGCAACAAAGCATTTGAAAAGCTACAAGTAAGAGGCATGAGATAGGAAAACTGGCTATCAGAAATAAACCACAACTGTGTGTACAACTGTGTTCTGTCCTTTCACAAATGAAACATAACAAAAAGGGAAAAAATAGCCAATTATTTGTTGTGACAAGTTGCACAAACCTAAAATACAGCCTAGACAAGGACTCAAACGTGATTTCAAGTTAACTGAATATCTGCACAGTACTAAGGCACAACCTGCCTGTCCTCAACAAAGAGATTATCTCATCTGTTCTCTCATAAAAAAACCCTCTTTGCACGCTGGACACTTTCTAAGCAACACAGAATATCAGATTGCAGCAGGGCAAATGGCAACTTGGATTAGCCAGAAGACATCAGGAGAGTTACATCACACCACTTTCTTCTCCAGATTATATGAAAATCTGAGGACTGTGCTACAGAAGATTTAAGTTAGAGCAGCACAGAGCCTCAACTGTAAGACTCTTACATTTCGGACTTTCAAATTCTTAAATTTGCCCTTTACTTTAAAAAGTCAATGATTTCACCAAGAAAGTTTGATTAGTTTCTTTTACTTTCTGTAATGAAGTGCCATCCTTTTTACACTTGAAAGGATCTTTGTAATAATACAGCATTGATCTTTTGAATACAGATGAGCTAACCTAGATAATAGGATTTGGTACCCGAAAGAAAAGGCTCTGAGTATATATATCTAAGGCTTCAGTGCCATCAAGAGGACTTTAAAGATAAGGCACCTGTTCTTGAGCAAATGTTTAGGTGAGGCATTGTAACAATACTCTTCCATTTTCATTATATATGTAGGTGATCTTTCATTGCAAAGAAAAAATCCCATGTCATAACTGAGAATGTAATAAACGCACCCACATAAGGGAGTGATCATGTAGAACCAGCCAGCAAGACGTAATGCAAAGTAAGAAGCAGCTGTCAGCAACTTCCATGGAGAAAAAGTTTGGAGCTTCTCTTCTCTTTGGTATCCTGACTACACCATGCTGCCTACTTCACTGGCTGTAAAAACATCTTCTGGAAAGAGGAAACAGTTTGAAAAAAGTGTTAACAGCAACTTCCTGAAAAGAAAGGAAAACGAGGAATTTTTATTTCTTTTTAATATATCTGTTTCTATATTTAAAATGGAGTTTCACACCAGAAACTGTACCAACAACAGTGCCCAGTGGAAACCTGACAAGTTATCAGCAATCCTAACAAGTCACCTCCTCGTACAACTTTCCTAGAGTGCCAAAATACAAATCAGTCATTGCCAGCAAACAGAGCACAAAACTGGGCACCAAGATACTTGGGTTTTCTTCCCAATTCTGCTACAAACTCACTGCATTCATTTTCTAGCCAGCATAACAAATCTACAACTTTACTCCTCCATCACTTTCTTCCTTCTGTGCATTAACTTTCACAAGCACCATGTGACAGGAGCAATTTCTTGTCATGTTCTCGTAACACACTTTCTTTGTGTTTCAATGTGCTAGGTGTGTTTCACAATCTATAATTTTATTTAATACTGTCCCTCCCAAATACAGATTGGGTCTGTTCTGAGAAGGAAAGCCATGCTGACAACAGTCTTAAAACAACCCACAATGAATTTTGTGTCATCCATGACCTGTAACACCAAAAAATGTTTAGCATAAACCCAGTCATATTAAGGAAATAAAAATAAATAAATATTAAAAAAATAAAGCTCCTTGTACCTCACAGCACCTTGTTTAAATCTAACAAAATTCAAAACCTTCCCCTCCTCCTCCAAGAAGAAAATACCATTTCTAACATCTCATCCAAGCTCTTGCCAGGCTGCTAATGGAACAGCTAGAGCTGAACTCAAACTGAGCCTCAACACCATTTTCAAACACAGCTCTATTCCAAGTGTGGGCAGAGCCTTTGAGGAAGATAACATCAAGAGTCATTTCAACTGACCTTTTTGGAATCTTTTTATGATACAGCCCATTAATAGGCTTATTGGGAATGCACTTTGCACCAGAAAGATTTGTATTGGTCTGGGTAACTTCAGTTGGAGATTTTCTACACAGAGCAATCATTTTGCTGGTGACAGCACACCTGTGCCTCCATTTCAGCTTCAGCTCTCCAGGCTCTCAGACTACTGAAACACAATCATCCAGTATTCAGAACATCAAGTACTTCTGTTAGACCGTGATAGCAGCAGGATATCTCCTGATCTTTTCCTTTGCAAGTGCCTTCAGGCAGCATCTATAGATTGGTAGTTTAAGAAGAAAGACAGTCTGAGCCATGGCTTTAACTTGTAAACAGGATCTTTGAAAGAGCAAAGGTGTGAGTTTGTTTCCAGTAAAGCAAACTTGCTTTGTTGTTTGCTTTCGGCATTTTTGTGATAAATCTACAGAGTAGGAATGGATTTCCTGTCTGCGTCTGCAGACTTGCCTTTACTGCACCCAGCAAAAGTGCCAGAATTTTATTTCCAATGCCATCATGTGTCCAGGTCAAAGACAAGGGGTCAAAAGTGCATTTCAAGATTAGGTGCATTTCTTTTCAATACTTATGGAATCTGCTATAGTAAGTGAAAACTAAGCACTAGGATTTCTAGGGTGTCAAGAGACAGAACATGAAGGCCATGGCATTTTGTTCCTGACTGCTTTATTAATGCACTTCTGTCATCGTGTATGAGTAACTGACACTTCCAAATGAAGCAGATGAACACTCCATTTAAACCAGAGAAATTTCACACATTGTGAAAATGAGATTGTTTATATTTAAGCAAGATAAACAAAACTAAATCCTGTAGAGTTTTCCCCACAGTATATTTTACAAGAAAACACTAAAACCAACTGTGTTCAGGATTTTCTTACCAGCTGAGAAAACTACAGTGTAACACCATGCTTGATGGCACACAAACTTTCAGACTTTGGGCATTGTTATTGCTTCTCAGCCATCCAGCACAAAAGGAGCAAGTAAACTCATTAACACACACCTCCCCAAAAATGATCCTATTGCCTCCAGCCATTTTACTCTGCCTGTAGAAAAACACACCTGAAGTCTTAATGACAGGTTTGGCAGGTAGCATCCAGCAAGTGATACGTACTACCAACTAAATATCACCTATTGTACAAGCCGTGCATCAACGGGGCAACGAGCACCCTACTCACGCAATTAGCACGTGTCCATCAAATTGACAAATGAAGATAAATCAGCTGCTTGGCTGCTCGCATCAATGTAAACACACGAAGAAATAATAAACAGAATAAATTTTTAACTGCCCATCTTGTTCCAGCGGCAAACGCCAAATTCCCTCTGCCTTCAATAACCGGGAAGGGGCTCGGGGGCCGCTCCGCGCGGGCAGCACCGCCCTCCGGCGGCCGCGCCGCGCAACTGCAGCCCCGCGCCCGGGAACGGCGGCGAACGGGGAGCTCGGCCCCGGCATCCCCGACCAATAGCGGCCAGCGCGGTGTGGGGATAATCACCCCAAACGAGGAGCTCTGCCCCGGCATCCCCAACCAACAGCGGCCACCGCGGTGTGTGAACATCATCGCAAACGGGGAGCTCGGCCCCGGCATCCCCAGCCGGCAGCGGCCACCGCGGTGTGGGGATAATCACCCCAAACGGGGAATTCATCTCCGGTATCCCAGCCAGCAGCGGCCACCGCGGTGTTTGAACAATCATCCCAAACGGGGAACTCGGCCCCGGCATCCCCAACCAGCAGCGGCCACCGCGCTGTGGGGATAATCACCCCAAACGAGGAATTCATATCTGGTATCCCACCCCGGCATGGACCACCCGTGAGTTTGGCTAATTGAGGCAAACGGGGAATTCCCAATATCCCATTCTTGTCCGTGGCTACTTGTATGTTTGGTTAACTGCCTCAAGCACGGGAATTTCTCAATATTCCATCCTCATCACTGAGCACTGGTGTGTTTGGCTAATGGCCATTAGCACGGGCATACTCTCCTCGTCACTGAGCACTGTTGCTGCAGCAGCACAAGCAAGCCCTGGTCACAGGCAGGGACTCTAGGCCTCAGACAGGTTTTGAAGTCAAAGCAAACACCACAGCTCCCAAACAGATTCTTGAGCAAGTTGGCAAATCGAAAAAGAAAGGTTGTTGCAAGCCATCTTTGCTGCCTTGCTTCAGTTTCAGTCTACTCTTTCACAGTGCACAGAGAGCTTTAATTAAACAAGATGATAATCCAAACAAAGAAAACAAAAAACCCAGAAACGAGCAGAAACAAACAGAAAAAGAAACAAAATAACAGAATCAGGAGCACCTCCCCAAAAAAAACTAACAAACAACAACCAAAAAAAAATCACAAAACACATGAAAAAATATAACTTTTTCATGAGAGAAGTGTTACAGATATTTATAGAGATAGCACATTTTCCAGGGTAGGCTGCTGTCAAGAACAGGCTTGGGGAATTCCTCCAGGAACAGCTATGCCTGCTCTTGCACCAGGGCTAGGCACTAGAGTAGGGTTCTTCCACAGGCAGCATCTGGAGCTTGCTCGTCCTGACAAACACTGGCTTTACACAGATTCCACTCTCCTGTAGTTGACAGGCTGCCCACATCATTACCACGCGTTAAGCTGCGCTGCTTAAAGCGTTACTAGAAGACGTTAGCATCTATCCTGCATCAATTCTTCCTTTCGTAGGGAGAAAGAGCAGGCTCAAAGAACAGCTACTCGTTTTGAAGGCCCTGAGCTGACTGCTGGCTGCACTTACCTTAGAGAACACGGCCAAGGAAAAGAGGTGTGGTTGCTCCCCATGGAAGGAAGAGGTTAGGATGCTCATCCCTCTCCACTTTGCAACCTCTTCCCAGCACAAAACCAAATAAAAATAGCTCCTGGATACTTGGCCTTCAACTATAAAAGGGGTGTAACTACCACCTGGAACCTTCATCCACAGTTTCATGCACATCACATGAAGCACAAAGAACTCTCATAGGTGTTGCTGAGTACTGACATCATAATGACCCTGAACCTCACCTGAAGTCTTGAGAAATATTATTGGTTTTATTCACCCGATTTAAATATGGGTAAATGGAGGGGGCAAGCAGAGTAAATGATCCATTAATGCAAAACACCTGTGAGAAGGAGTTACGGAACCCACTGCCCACAAAAATAGATGGTTCGATTAGAAAACACAATAAAACACATGGCCTCAGAGCAGCACATGCATTACCTAGAACACCTGCAAGAACTACAGTGTTACAGCAAAGAAGGCAGTGAAGCACTCGGAGGCAGAGCTGTCCCCTCCTTCAGCCCCAGCTGGCACCCAGGGCAGACCTGCACCACAAGGAGCTTCACTCGTCCATCCACTCAGCTTGAGAAACTCCGAAATATTTAAAGATCAGGGAAAAAATCCAAGCAACTCCTCAAGACCACTTTGAAGTGATCAGCTTAAACCATTATATTTATAAAACCCCAAACAGACCACAGCATAATGCCTTAAAAAACAGCAATTCCTCCCTTGGCCAGGTGGTGCCATTTTGAGCCGCTCAGCATCACCGTGTGAGGGGATCTGAGCCCCTCTGTTTTACCCTCAGCTCTCACACCTCTCCTGTGCTGGTGGTTGTGGTGCACATCCCAGGGCTTCCTTTCCAGAAGGGAAAAATGGGGACATCAGCCACGCAGAGTTGCTCTATTTAAACTCATAGCTGCAGTATGGTTTGAGGGGCAAAGGTGCCTCAGGCCTGAGGGTTGGTTTGTACAAAACATGTAGCTCCGTGTGGGGAAATGATCGTAAAGCACAACTGGAACAGAAGCACTCACCATGTTACAGTCTGGGAAACACAAAGCAGGTAGTGAGTGCATCTAAATATTTTATCCCAGTGCCAAAAGCACTGAATGAAACAGCTCCCTTGAGAACTAGGAAATGAGGCTGTCACCTGTGAAAGGTACTCTGACCATTTTAATTCCTCTGTGTAAACTGGGTGAAGCCTTCAGTACAGGATGAAAATGAGCTTTTGAAGTGACTTGAGTTTTAAAGCTCCAGCTGGTTTTGATCCCTGAAGAGTGCTGGATACCTGCTCTGAAGTGGTGGCACTGCAGCAGTAAGGCCATAAATGTGCCTTGAGTGTGTGTCTATGACCACTCCAACTGGAGATACAAAAAACACACTAGACCCCAATCTGTGAAGAGTTTTCCAGCCCAGTCATATATTCTAAAGTGAAAATGTCTTTGCTCTGCTCTAAGTTCTAAAATGATTCATGTAGAATAAAAGTGAAATCCTAAGAATGGTTGCTAGAGATGGAAATGAAAATTAAGGTGGAGGCCCTGAGAGTTGTCCTAGATCCTGTGCTGTCCACCTCTGAGTTAATGCAACACATGGTCTTAAAACAGTTTCCACCACATCCTGAAAAGGGTGACTTAATTACAGCCACCATCCTTGATGCCAGGCCGGACCCCTTCCTGTATCCCTAACTTGTGTGACAGTGGATATTCACAGGTGAATGCAGGCTCAAGCCTCTGCCACAGAAACTGCTGGCATGACTCAGGTTATATTAGGACAGTCCTAAAGCCAGTGATTACTTACATGCTATTGAGAGAAACACAAAGCCTCAGGGGTTCACTAAGCAGTCTTTGAAAATCAAATGGGGAATTTTTGTAAGAAAAGCATTACATGATATTTATGCCTATTGTCTCTACCTGCTGTAATCCAGTCCACCAGCTTTCTTTTCTCAAACTATGTTTATGGACTTTGAAAATGAGTCATCTTTCAGTTTATGTAGGATTAAGAAATTTTCCCCTCCCTCCCCATAATCCAGATAAATGATATCCACTCTAGCTCTCCTGCCTACTCAGACCTGCCAAGCATATTTATCTTGCCTAATCTTCTTGTCCAGGATCCATGCTGACTCCCCTTAAGCAATTACATATATCTAAATGTTCTGTGTGCATAATTGCTCTCCATGCATTTTCTGCCGCTGAGATCAATTTACAAGCCCGCAGTGTTCTCAGTCTTCTTCTTCTTCTTCACCTGCTCACTGGTGCCTAATGCTGTGCTTTGTCCTTTAATAAATTATCAGCAAAATACACACTTTAGAAAGAAAAAGTCAAAATAGGGGATATCAAAAGCAGAACTAAAGGTTCAAACTAGTATTGTGCAACCAGTTCGCATGGGCTGGATATGTAATATTATTCCTTTTGTGCCTTTAGAAGTCAGGTTGAAGTGAACAGCACTCTTAGGGAGTGTGCAGGCCTCGTGTAGGCTGAGGCAAGCACTACTGCTGCAGAGTGGTTCCAGACAGTGTGTGATGGAGGTTTGCTCTTACAGTATTTACATCTTGTTTGCATGAAAAGATAAGATTAATATTACACATTGTAATATTTTAGTTACTGAGTTAAGCATATCTTCATTTACACTAATGTATTTGTTTTCAGATGGAGAACTTTTGTTTATGGGTACTGGTTATCTTGTACTTTCACTGTGTCTCTGTGCTCTTTTTTTCTTCCAGTATTTGTTGCCTTTGCGTATCCCTGTCATCAGTGTACACAGTTGCATTTTTGTTGGAGCTAGCGATCCACTAAAGACTTGAAACAGTCATGCACAGGCTTGGTCCCTGTTTCTTTTTCCTTTAGCTAATCAGAGATTGTCCCCCCGGACGACTGATGCTCTGTGTCCTCAGGGAGAAAATTGGAAGCTACTTCACCTGTGAGAACCAAGCAGCTTTTCATATTGCCTCTTCGATATTCACGCACCTGGGAGGGATAAAAAATACTGCTGCTGTCACCCATTGGGCTGTGTTCCTGTATTGCCCATTCTTGCAAGAAGCAGTAAAACTATTACAAGACCAATGATTATCAATTTAGATTAACTACTTCGAGAAAATATACAGAATATCGCACAGAGGAATATGTTCTGCTTTCATTCGGACCCTTCTCCTCTTCACAAACTCTTCCCTTCCTGCCATCTTCATTCGCAACCTGAATTTGGGCAAAATAAAGCTTCTTTATATACAAGGGCATGTTGGTTAATTTTCAGTTCTTTAGACCTACACTCATTTTTTGAACCTCCACTGTTGCAAAGCATTTGCTGTGCAAAATACTTCGCTTCCCACTCCCGCTAGAATATTGAAATATATAACTCATCTTGACCTTGTGCCTTGTCAGCTTTTAATACTTCTAATTGACCGTCTGCTCCAGCATAATCATAAAATCTTTTAACATCTCACTTACTCCAGTTTCCAAAATTTGACCTTCTCCAGCCTTTCTCATGAATAATGGGCCAAATAAATTCCCTTAGACTGCTGCCAGTGTCTGTTCCCCCATTTAGAGCTGTCTGAATGGCAGCCTTGTCCTTGAGCATAACAACTGCTCCTCACAATTTGGTGCCATCTGCAGACTTGCTGAGCATGCATTCCATCACCTCTCCCAGGTTGTGGATTCATCCCATTTGTTTCTTCCAGCTGTTAAAGGACTCAATTTTCTTCACAGTAGAAATGGTGCAGCTGGCATTGTCCTTCTAATATTTATCTCAGGTGTTTGACCTACAGATGAGTTCTTCAGAGTTGTTGTTGAACTAATTGAACTTATATAGGAGATTTGTGCTACCTCTTTATATTTCCTGGGTCAACAGAACTAAGTGGCTAGTACTGGTATACAAATCCAAGCTTCTTTTTGAACGGATTCTTTAACCTTGACTCCTTTTAAGCCTTTTTTCCCATGCTTTATTTGTCCATCCATCATTCAGGACTTTCAAAAGTACTGTCTGATTTACCTGTATTCTAATGACTCAAAATTTGCAAGACACTCGGTATTAGACGATGATTAGTAATTCTGAAAATTAGACCTTTTGCTTGCTGAGTTAAAAATAAAAATACACCAGTTGAATCAACTGGCAAGACAGGCAAGAACAGAACGTGGTATTTGAAATTGTTAAGTACTGGGTTGTTTTGGAAACTTCCCGCAAGACAGTGGCAACAAGCACAGGCAGTTGTGTACCAAACACATTAGGCAAATATAGTATGTATCTATAAAAGGAGGATGAGAAACTCCAAGCAATTAAAATTCCTACTGATGACTAAAAAAGATTTGTGTGCTGGAGTGCTGGTAGAAGGAGGAAGAACATAGCAGGAGGTGAGAAAATGTTTTTATGTACAACCAGGCATTAAAAGTACACCAGCCCCAAAATTTCAAAGCTTTTCCTGGACATATCTGCCAAATGTGTCTTTTCTGTTTTCTGGAAGTTGGCCATCCTGGAGGACTCAGAGCCTGTTCCCACAACTGCTGACCATGCAGGCTGCTCCCTTTGCTCTAACAGCAATGTCATGGCTGTTGGTCCAAGAGGACTTTTTTCCATACAGTGTTTCTTTAATGTCTCTGCTTAACTACTCGTCACTGTGAGCAATTAGCTTTCCCAGATTTCCTTAAAGTAAAAACTACAAACTATTTTAGCCCCTCCTTTGCCTTCTACCAACACAACAGCCTCATAAAATGCAGTGTAAGCCCTATTTACACACATTCTTACTTGTACAGAATTGTCACTGGGGCTGAGGTAGGAGCAGTGGCTTCTCATCAGGTCGATCCCCTGTGATTGCATTCACTGCCATCACCAGTTCTTAGACTGCAATGAAAAGATTTGGAACTGCTGCACTCTTTGATACCGATTTGAATTACAGTATCCCCAACAGAGTACTATCAAAACTAAAAAATACATGGAAGTCCATAATCTGTATCCTTATTCACCTCTCATCAAGGTACTCCCAAGCACTGACGCTTAGAAGTTTTATCCTGTGATTAAATGTAAGCATGGTAAGAAACCCTACTGAAATCAGTGGAACATTAAGCACAGAGAGAAATCTTTTCTGTAATAGTTTTCTTAATGTAATTCCTAATCCCTGCTATCTACACACTTTTCTTCTTCCATACCTACTAATGACATTTTTTCATGCTGGCAAATGCCCTATGACATTACACAGCAGTCATTATTTTGGAAGCCAGTGTCACTGAACAGCCAATCCTCCTCACGAGCCCTTTTTCAGTTTAAAAAGAAGCCATTTCAGACAAAAGCCTTACTTCTCTAAGGTTTTAATTAAATACTAATTCAGGCAAGTAACTGAATAAAGTCATTATAAAGTAAACAAGCAACACTGCAAAGCCACAAGTTCCCTGAGCTCAAAGCTGTAACTCAGGCACCCTCAAGACAGCACTAAGCTTACCATTCAGTTTATCTCTGAAGTCCAAAATCTCATCAAAACCAGTGGATATTGTAGGAGGCTATATATTTCTATCTTGTTATACAGTTCATTTATGTTCCTGTTATATTGTAATTGCTAGATGAACAAGCAGTTTTGTATGTGAGTGACTGGTTGTAAAGTTAATACATGAAGCAAATAGCTTAAATAAAGATGTGCCACTTAACAGAACATCCAGTTTCAATTTAATTACAGAGTATGTGGGAACAGAATGGTTAAAAACTTGAATAATTTATGTCATTAGTGAATGAATGTAAAACAGCCTCCTGTAAATTAGGGCAGAAATGACCAATATCATTTGAGATTAAGTTACCTGCTCTGCCATGTGCCCCACAGGCATAGGTCACAGCTCTGTAGGTACCTCCTACAGGTACACCCCGGTGCTTTGGAGCAGGAGTTGCTCCCCTGCTGCTGTCATGCTCTCCACAAGCAGGTGCTTCCTGAGCCTCCTGGAGAGATGTGCAGTCCCTTCAGACACATACTGGGCAGAGAGTGTGAGGGGTGTCAGTGAGGGAATGCTCCTTAACAGACTTATTTCTCATTATATTAATCACTGAAAAATTTGTTTCAGCCAACTGTCCTAATTGCCATACCCATATTTGCCCCCGTAGCAGAACAGACTTGAATTCAGTGTGCTGAGATAAGGGCTTACGTATGTGCGTGATGTTATAGGGGGTGATGTCAGGCAAGGCTGAATTATTTCAGCTGTTTCTTAAGAACTTCAGCACACAGAAGAACTTCATCCTGAAGAAATTATTTTTTAATGAAGTTTTTCTTCACAGATTCAGTTGCAGTCCCTGTAATNGAGTTGCTCCCCTGCTGCTGTCATGCTCTCCACAAGCAGGTGCTTCCTGAGCCTCCTGGAGAGATGTGCAGTCCCTTCAGACACATACTGGGCAGAGAGTGTGAGGGGTGTCAGTGAGGGAATGCTCCTTAACAGACTTATTTCTCATTATATTAATCACTGAAAAATTTGTTTCAGCCAACTGTCCTAATTGCCATACCCATATTTGCCCCTGTAGCAGAACAGACTTGAATTCAGTGTGCTGAGATAAGGGCTTACGTATGTGCGTGATGTTATAGGGGGGTGATGTCAGGCAAGGCTGAATTATTTCAGCTGTTTCTTAAGAACTTCAGCACACAGAAGAACTTCATCCTGAAGAAATTATTTTTTAATGAAGTTTTTCTTCACAGATTCAGTTGCAGTCCCTGTAATTCACAACAGCCTTTGAAACGCATCTTTCCCAAGGGCCCATGGTGGGTATGGGAGGGACAAGCTCCTGGCCCAGCAGCCTCCTAAGCCAGCTGTAACTTGGCACATCGGTGCACTACTTTGGAGTGGACTGCAGCCCAACTGCAGCCCAGGGGTGTGGAGATCAGAACATCCTCTTTTTGATCAGGGATGCAGCATGTGGTGCACTTTGCTTCTGCCTTCCTTCAGCTGTAGTAATTTAGTGTGCATCTGACAGGTGCATTGATCACTTGGCCAGATCCTCTTCCAGACAGCAGATGGAAAAAATGCCAAAATGCCATTTTGTGACTTAGAATTCTCTTTGTGTGATGAGAAATGTCACCAATTTCTGTCAACCTGTTTTTATTTGAAATCTACTGTATAACACAGAGCAGGAAGTGAGAGACACTAAAAGACTGGTTTGAGCTGAAATTAGGTTTTCCTAGAGATTTTAATGTAAATTTCTAAAATTGTGGCTCTTAATAACCAAAAGGATTTCAAGCATTATCTGATTTTCCTGTTTCACTTTTACCCCATAAATCATGAATCCTAGAGTAATAAAGCAAAGTGGATATGTAGAGCTGTGACAATTTTTTCTTTCAGTTTTTACAGAGTAAATATTAACATTTGGAATTTAAGAGAATCTAGCACTCCAGAATCTAGGTATGTCACTTAATACATTTACTTTCTTCTTTTTTAATTTGTTTGCAAAATCCTTAGCAAATTGGGAATTTGCCTACTAGCAAATTGGAAATTTAGAAAGCAAGGAGGCAGTTTAAACCTTAAAAGCAAAAACAAACAAAAACTGCAAAACAACCAAAAACTGGCAACAATTTATTAATCTAACGGGCTTCGAAGTCTAGTTCTGTATAAAAGTCCTTGGAGATTACATCACTGGCACTGCCACAGTTTCTACTGAAAAGCAAACACTTCTTACACTTGTGCTTCCCAAAACAACCAAGAAATTTCCTCAAATGACTCACCTGTGGTTGCAAAGAACAACAGAAGTCAGAGGGTCTGCAAAAGCTTACAAGTTTTTATTGGTGAATTACACACTTGGCATGGAAATGGATAGCAGTTAATCCCTGACCTCCTACATGAGCACGTGGCAGGGGGTTTTATACAAAGGAGTAGGGTGAAAGGGAAGAGAGGGAGAGGAAGAGATGAATTAAAGAGGGGGAGAGAGGAAGAAAAGGAGACGAGATCACCAGTCCTGGCTCCAGCGCTGATCCAGCTGATGGGGTGCCCAGGGCCCTGGGCTTGGTGGGGGTACCTTTCTCTAGGTTAAGTTTTCCTTGCCCTGGAGATGAGTTTTTCACTTTCTATGCAAATTAGTTATCATGCAGTCCCCTTCTTCTAGACCTTTCTGGAAATGGGTCAGAAAGCTTTGGAGTCTTTTTAAAAAATGTATGCTCACTTCGGGACCACATTCCTGTGCTTGTGCTGTATGCACTGTGCTTATGTCCAGCAGCCAGAACAAGGACGTTTGTCCCAGAAAAGTGCTGCCTAACCCACCCCTGTATGGCCCCTCCACCAGACACCAACAGTCCTTGGCTGGCTCCGCAGCCATCTGGCTATTGGTGTTTGAGACACACATTAGCCCCTTCTCTGCTGGGCTTCTACAGCATCATTGCAGCCTGAACAGAAAATGAGACTTTAAAACCAGTGACTTTTCTTCCTCTATGCCCACTGCTGACAGATAGCAATGAACAAATGAATATAAACCTCCAATAACCCTCAAATGAGGACTCAAGCAGGACTGTGTATTGCAATACTTCCACAATCACTGATCTGGCAGAAATTGGCACTGCTTCTGGCCACTCTTTCCTCCCAACACCAAGACTGTATCTCATGCAATCACAATGGTTTAGACCCTAAAAGTTTCCTGGGCCCTTGTTGATGAGCACAAACACCTCCAGTGTCACAGAGCCAGAAACAAAGCCAGAGACAAAAAAGGAAGAGTATGACAAGATCTTTCAACAGCAACATATCTTTAAAGTGATTGGGAAATGACAGTGTCAGTTCCACTGCCTCTTGCAATATTTATTGGTGCTGTCTTAGATTTCTATAACCAGACGAGGGAAATGGAATCCAAGGTGTCTGTCCAGTAGCAAAGTGCCTCAAGACTGCAGTCTCCAAGGCGGATGCTGAGGACATGGATCCCCTCTGACAGGCTATAACTGGACAGTGGACTTACTTGTTCAGTGAGGAAAAAAAAAGTTCAAATATTTCAATTTTGTCTTCCCAGTAAAATGCCCAACTCATCTCAGTTAAGACCTTTACCTTTGGAAGAAAAGTCATCCTTTTTTCCTTCCTGGTCAAACTGCTCCCTGCAAGGGGAACGGACATAGAATCTTCCTAATCCAGCCGAGGCCCAGGGTGTTACAGGCTCATATTTTCAATACCTTCTGTATCTTTTGTGTGTACATTTATCACATCTCCAAGGCAGTGACACTGACAGAGAAACTGATCCAACCTAATCTAACTCTGGAAATATGTACTGAATTAAAGAGGGGAAAGGGCACAGAGATTTCAAGAAGAATTGCAAACATTTATGATTCAGATAAACAAATCCTGATGGTAAAGAAAGAATCAACGACTGTTTCTCATGCTGGCACTATATATTTATTGTCATTTTGGAGATAGGTTACCATGTGTGTATCAGGACTTCAGACTAAAAACAAATTTGGATTATGAATGCTTAGCATATGCCAGTTGAAATGAAATGACTGAACATAAAGCTGACCCTTACAAGACCTTCAATTGGTCTATTTTTGTGTGTCTCCCCCACACACTTTTAAAAAAACTTTAAATCTGAACACCTTTTCCTTCCCCTTCATTTCAGCCTCAGAAGAATAAATGACCATCCAACTGCACCTTTTACTAGCTTTACTAATAATCTGCTAGCAATATCAGAACATTTATATTGTTGATTCTACAACTTCAAAGGGAAGCAGAACTTAACAATGTTCTTGCTCCATGTTATCTGGCTATTGAGACCAGCTTTAAAGACTAGACTTAAGCAGACTAAAGACTGTCTTATATTAGACTACTGCAGTTCCATTATTATGCTGCAAACCTTCACCACACACATTCTGCTGTTCCAGAACAAGCTGCAGCAGTGCCAGGTCCGACCGTTTGTGCAAAAGCCGCTGCAGTGCTACAAATTCTTAAACACCTTTCCTCTCAATCTCCCATGTACTGGCTAACAAACATCTTCCATTAATTTAACCACCTGCATATGCTGTCCCCAAAAAGGGAAAGATGAAGATATTTTGTGCTTTCATACAAAAAAGAAACAACCACCCACTCAAAAAAAAAAAAAAAAAAAAAATTAAAAAAATCCTCCGACTCCAAGTCCCCACCCAAAAAAACCCCAGGTCAAAACTATTGGTTGCCCATCGTCCCCACCCTCCCCTAGCTTTTACAAGTCACCATGAAAACAAATGCATACAACTTACTGTACAAATACAAAGCTGCAGGCATTCAATTTACAGAACATTCTGAAAATATTTCAAGCATAAAAAGTACACTTGATAATTGCAAAAATAAAGTTTCACTTTTTTAAAAAACATTTTGATCAGAGCTCAAGCAAAACAAACATTTAGGGATTCCTACTTCAGCTTAACTCCCTAAGAACACCACCTTCAGAAGTTCAAAACAAAAAATTCAGATTTTTGGCAATAAAGTAACTGACCATGTCTTTTAATGAAGAGAAATGGTATATACAACAATGGCAGAGACCTTAAGCATTAACAACATATTTCAGCCAAAAGTAAGTCAGCAAGTGATCTGAGTAATTCTTAGCATCACACAGTACTGATTACTAAGAACCTCAATCCACCAAGAACAGATATTAAGTTAGACTGGTACAAATGGAAGGAAAAATCCATGACATCAAATAGGCTCAGTTTTTGTCACTGAACTTTTTTTAGCTAAATTTCACTAGTGCAAGACCATTTGTTTACCCAATTAAATGAAAGCTCATAAATGTCACAATTTAAGAACACTCATACAAAACTATTTTTTCTTTTAAAAAAGTGCCACATACCATACTTTACTAAAAAAGTTACAAACTAATGGAAGACTGTCTGTCTCCATCTCTTGTCAACAAGGAAAGGCCAAAGTGATTCTCTGATCCCAGCTCGAAACGGCGTTCTCTGACCTATCCCCAGCATCTCCAACTTGGAGCAGTCCAGCTGAGCATTCCTCGGACGAAGAGCACCCACAACTGGACTATCAGTAATCTAAAAACAGAAACAGAAGATAAAAAAACCCCACACCAGTAAGTAATGAGAAGAGACAGAAAAATATTTGCATATGTACATTAGAACATTTTCTTCATGACTTTCTATATAGGTATGTTCCCCTCCTCCCTTCAAACTATTTTGTGGGGGGTTTTTTTGGTTGGGATTTTTTTGCTATTTGCTTGTTTTGTAGTTAACTTTATTTCAACGTGCCAGGCCATGTGAAGTGTCTTAAGGCAAATTTTTCTTACTCAATTACTGCTATTATTTGTGGTTTTCTACATTTTATTCATATTTCCTCTCTATGGTTATTGTCACAAGGTAAGGAATGCTCCAGAATGTTAATGGAACCACATCTTGATCAATATACTTGAAGAGAAATAGAGTTGGGCAGAAAAAATTCAGACTAAGTGTTCTCCACTGTTTTTCTTGCCATCTTCCAAATCCCATTTCAGTTCCAGTGTTCACCAATTCTGAATCCTTGGAATTTATTTTGTACATAGATAACATCTTATTGACACGTTATATTCCCACAACATTATCAAAATGTCTTTAAGAGTAGTCACAAGTGTCAATAAAACTGCAGGACAGGTGTTTTAAGCAAAGCAAAAATTATCAGTAGTTCTTAAGTGCATGTATTCAGAAATAAATCTGGACATTGCATAGCTTTTACAGAGCCCTACCTTCAAGTTAACGTTCTATCAATCTGTAACAAAAAAGTATGGATTTGCTTGTGACTCAGGGGAACTGTTCTGCAGAAATACCATTACACTACAGACTTGGAAACTGGTGACTGACTGACTGAGTAATTTTCCTAATTCAGCAGGTCAAAGAGCTGTTGTTTTCCTGAGCTTGATACCAGCCAGCCCCCTCAGCAACAGAGCTGCTGTGCTGGACATGCACAGCCCATCCTGAAGGGGAAGCTTACTTGTACAGCCAGTGGGAGACCTGCTACTGGCAGTGAACAGGCACATCTGTCTGCCTACAGGTCCAACAACACATCACTTACTGGTCTCAAGTGGCTGCTGGGAAGGTTGAAAGCATCTGCAATTGCACACGCCATCTCATACTTAGTCATCTGTTCATTGCCAGACCAGTGAAATGTTCCTTTTATTGATGGGTCCTAGAGAAGAAAGAGGAAACACAGATGAAAGGAAGCAGCCAGCTGGCCCTCAGGCTAAGCCCTGTGCAAGAACTGTGCAAATTATCACCCAGCAAGACCCTATCCCAAAAGGCACCTTACAGCACCTCAATGGTGTTCTAGAAACGTCTGTACCCTTTCAGAGAACACCCGACCAGGGACTCAGACTGGAAACTGGTGTTACTTCTATTTGACCTGACTTTTCATAAACAGCTTATGTTCTGTAGAATGAACAGGAGGGAAAGGACCTGCCCACCAACGAAGCAAAGTCAAAGAGCTGGAGAGGAGGAACTCAGCTGTTCTGTGCTGTTCACTTACTTAAAAACAAAGGCAAAAGTCATACACACATTCTGAATGTTAAACTGCAAACCCTGTACAAGTCCAATCAAACCAACTGCACCATCTCCACAGTCCATGTTTTCAAAGTTACCGTGTGAAAAAATAAAGGTGGCTGTTTGCCGTTTGGTTCTGTAACCTTGTAAAGATGGTAACCATAAGGTGCTGTGGTGAACAAATACAAGGAAGTAATTCAGTCCAGTGGCTTTGTTTTGCCACTTCAGTGTTCTTAATACAATAAACAAGGGCATCTTTGAGAATTACATTCAGCCACCATGGGTTTTTTTAGTTCAAACTAGCAATTTGTAAAAGGCATATCAGAATAAGTTAGGTATTTCTAATTCCCTCCTCTATACCAGAAGACACAAGACAATTTTCAGACGGTTCTGTCCCATCCCTTCAATCACTTTTGTTTCAAAGACCACAATACCCCCACAGTCATGTAAAGATCCTGTAGTATTATAGCCAGTTCTTTCCTCCCTCCCAACATTCCATAAATGCAAATAATCCAGGTGATGTGCAGTTCTCAGTTGTTCAGAAGCAAAGTTGAGAACTCAAACTGTTTTGAATTGAACCTTGCAGAGGCTCATTTCTTGCCGTTCTTACCAGCATTCTCTTCTCTGCTAGTTGTCTGCAAACAGCTGCTACATCCTTGACATTGGTAGGAAATCTCTGTTGCCAGTGGTCCATGTTGGCAGATTTATTACTGAACTGCACTTTATCAAACATAACCGTCACAGCACTTTCCTCCAGTCTTTCCACCTCTCCATACAAGACAGGAATCCTAAGTACTGCAGTTTCTAAAAGAAACAATATTTTAGATCATAGGCAGGTACAAATGCTGCAGCATAATCTGAAAAGTGGTTTGGAAGTGTTAAGAAATATGCTGATCATATTAAGCATCTACAAATCACAAATAAGAAATGAAATTAGTATGTCGACTCTCAGAATATAATTTTAATTTATATCAAAACAAGTTTATAAACACTAAGATTATATGCATTTATTTTCATTTATGCCACTGACTTCCAAAAAGTTAACAAGCTTTCATTAGCAGCACAAAAATGCCTGTTTGGGTTAGAACAAAATTAAAAAATTAAAAAAACCTGACTGCTCTGTGCAGTTACTCCAACACTCCCCATCCTCACAGGGTAAGAGCAAGGAGAAAAATTCCCACCAATCACAAGTCATCATATTCAGGCATCAATTACAAAGATTTTTCACCCACCATGCATAAGCCTCCTGTATAAAGGAGGATATTATTTACCAGAAAAAATACATGAACCTTGAAATAAATAAAAAGCTTGACAAATAAGGAATAGGTTCACAGAACACAATCGTAAATAATGTTAGATTCCAGGAGAGTGATTTGAGAAATTAAATTAAAAAATACAAAGAGATGCATATTTCATGATGGAATACATCATACTAGTCTATCTCTGTCATGAAGACTCAAAAAGCCTCTGAGGAGAAATCCAAGGCTATGACAAATTACTTAAAAGTAATAGATAGTTTTGCTGAAAGAGAAAACAAAAAAATCAGACCTGAAATTAGAAGCTGAAGTCATCAAAATATTGCCATTCTTAATATATTTGGAGGAAAATGCTATAGCTATTGGAGAGACAAAGAGAAAAAGCTAACACAAAAATTATTCTCACACAAAAGTAAACCAGAGTAAGTACTTAGACAGGAAAAACAAATAGAAAACCCAACATGGCACTGATTGCCTGCTGCTCTAGAAGCAGTTATTTGGTCATTCAGCAGATATGTTCTTCCTCTCTTTAAATACTGGTTGAAACATCTCTTTTTTAATTGCTTTAAAAGTATTCATTCTTCGAGAAGACAACTGCCTTCCTTTTGTTCTCAGCTCTCTGAGACGTGGAGAGGATCAGCCTCAGCTGATCTGAGGACCTCCTGACACTTTGTAGTTTTATAAGCATGACTGTACATATATATATTTATAAGCATGTATCCCCTTCTAACCAAAGTAAAGTATCTTTTTAAAAAGGTTAAACTCACTCACTGGAGATTTTTTCATTGTACAATAGAAATGGACAGGGCGGTTCTTCACACAACTACAGATTTGACAAACAGAATTCTACCTACACCATACCAGCAAATTACTGGTTGGAACACCAGTACATGGAAAATATTTATATTTGTATGAATCAAGAGAACCCATATTTTCAAACACTTTACTCAGCACCACCTCGACACTCCTCCTGCTAATAATACCACTGCTGCAACCCAGTGCTGCCTGACAGATCCTGCTCCAAAAGGTTACAAAACCAAGCTGTAGTGTAGAGTTGAGGGAAGGGTCTAGCAGGATACCCACACCTACTTGGATTTGGTAAAGTCTTATCTTCGTTACCAATCTAGATGAGGGAGCAAATAACATCACAGTCAAATTCAGAGATGGTATTTAATCTAGAGGTGGACTGAATAACTTGCTAATTAAATTTATTTTTACTTAAATAAGACTTTTCCTATGAAAGTGTTTTTTTACAAAGTTTTTTCTTACTAGTAATGACGAATCCATCATACATAGCATATATTTACTTACTGGAAGATCATCACACTAATTTATCAACAGCTTGCTTCTGTGCTTGGGAAGCACAGAACCACAGTGTCAATATCATACTGACATATCAGAAGCTTTTTCTGCAGGTGTACTGAGATTATTTTCTTCAGATTTTTTGATAAAATACAGGTGCTTCTTTCCTTACAATCTGTGACTGAACACTGACAATGCACTAACTAGAAACAGCCAAATCTCTCTTTTATACAAGAAATAAATCTTAAATTAAAGGGAACATGCTCTTTTCCCTTAAGTAGATTTTTAAAAATTATGTTTGTATATTTTGAATGCCAAATTTTCATTAAGAAAAGACTTAAACAAATCTTAAAAATCCTGTTGTTTAAAACCATAAATATGTTATTAACCCTTCAGAAAGTGTTACAAGCAGGAATTTGACATGTGCAGGTGAGTTAAACCAAAATGGGTGGCCTGCTGCCATATGTGATAGAGCAAAACCCAAAGAGTAACAAGACTCCCATGATGATTTGAGCTGTATTATTACTGAATCACAAGTCTGGTTTTCCTTTTAAGTAAACATACATTGAGAACACTTGCAATGCATCCCTCTAAATAACTGCAGCTATATATTGAAAGAATTATTTTATCTTTCCTTAGGAACAGCAGATTCACAATAGACAAAGGCTTAAGAATGTCCATCAGGGAGAGACAAATAACATGAATGAAGATCGGAACACGTAAGAAATAAAAGCTTTAGTCAAGATATAAGCAAGAGGAACTGCTCATGAGTAAGGAGACCAACTCCTAATCACATTCTTCTCTGAAACCCTTTTCCATGGTTTTTCAACTTCACCAGTGACTTAAGAGTCTACTAAGCTAATATATAACCAAGTAAAAATAGAAAGCATATATTAAAAATGTTTGAGTGTCTTACCTTCATTGTTTTCCAGAACTGCCTTTTCACCCTCCAGTTTGGTTTTACCATATAAATTCAGGGGATTTGGTACATCAGTCTCTTTATATGGAGGGTTTGTTCCATCAAATACATAATCTGTACTAATGTAGATCAGAAATGCTCCAACTCCAGCTAGGAAGAAAATGTTTATAGACAGTTTATATTAATTCAAGCCTTCTTTGAAATCCCAACAGACCCTCAAACCAATCTCCCAAGGATCTTATCTTCCATGCACTTTCATTCCCGCTTTGTCTGTTCCCTGATCCTTCACAGAGTTGTGCACGCTACAATGTATCGACAGCACACTGATGGCAGAAGTGACATTCACACTTGTAATATTTGTATTGATGTTCCTGTATAAACAGATGCAGGACTTTAACAAGACACCAAATCCATGAGATGGTCTCCTTACCTGCCTCTTTTGCTAAGTTCGCTGAAGCAGCCACATTGAGCTGAGAAGCAGCATCTGGTTGACTTTCTACAATATCTGGCCTTCTCTCAGCAGCACAGTGCACTATAACATGAGGCTGGAAATTAAAGACTAATTTTAAACAAACAACATGTCAAGAGATGGCAGTTACACCCTACCTCTAGCGATGGCATCCCTCAGGCAAAACTAAGTAATAAAAATAGCACTGTTATTTTTAATTACGGCATTCTGAGGAGCACCTTTTCCTTAGTATTTTTTTACAATACAACCATGCTGTTTTAAGATACCAAAACCATTTATCATTAATTGTGCAATTATGGTCTTCAGTAGCTTCAATTTTACAGCAGGTTTGAAGTTGTGGAGATTTTTTTCTTTTTAACTCTGTATAGTAAATATATGTATATTATACAGATATATATTATATATATTATATATATAATTAACATAATATATATATTAATAGAAGATATATCTCTCACACAAGGGTACTAAAAATTTTTAGATAAGCTGTTTACACATAGCTTATTTGACGTATGCAGATTATTAAGGTGACATTTAAGACTATTTTATAGAATGGCACCCTGTATAATGAATTTCAGGTTTTATATATACCTCTTGGCACTTAGACTGAAAAAGCAGTGAACACTACACACTACACTGAGTTACTGCTGTTGTGTTCAAATATTCCTCCACTTCCCCGGAACTGTATATTGACACACTGCCATGTCAGTAACTCACATGTACCTTTTCCTTTCCTTTCCAGTGTGCTGGCAAGTACAGCTGTGCCTGCAGCCTGCCTGTGGTGAGCACAGCAAAGGCCAGAGCTGTCTGTACCTACAGAGCAAACCTCTGCTGTGGGTGGGGCAGAACATGCAGCTGCACCTTTGTCAGAACTCTGCCAAAGCACCAGCCCCACTCATGCCCCAGAACTCAGCAGCACTATCAGCTGAATACTGGACACATGAAGTATACCTCCCATCCACTTTATACTCCAGAAATTTACCTGAAAATCATGGATAATGTCATGAACTGCAATAGAGTCCAGAAGATTAATCTGTTCAAATCTCGGCTGAGCTCTCCTGTATCCGCAGCCAACTGCATTCCAATTATTTTCATTGAATTCTTTAAACACAGCTCTGCCTAGAAGTCCCGTAGCACCAGTGATCAAAACTCGCCTACTGGGAATGTCAACATCTTCCTAGGGAAATGACAACAGGAAAAGTTTTGTTTCTACTGTAATTTTTTACTGTTTTTTCTTTAAAAGTATGCAAGGCTACAGTCAGAGGCTACTGTATTAAAAAAGCTTTTCATGAGTCTTTTGGAGTGTCTCATGGAACACCAACATCTGGGAGCACCAATACTGGAGCCAGCCAACTATTTAAACATTTGTTCAAAGATAATGAAAACAAAACTTCAGTAAGAAACTCATTTACTTCTACGATCCAAACCACCAGTGAAGACAGAATTTTAAGTTCATTCAAAAGCTTATAACTTTGTGCAATCTGAAAGGAGGAAAATAACTTCTTTAGAAAATGGACCCAAAAGATGTGACATTTAGGGTCCAAATTCTACAACAAATAATTCTGGATAGACTGTGCCTATTAAAACCTGCAGCAATACAATACAACTTACTGTAGTAATTAAACACTTGAATTTTATTATTAAATAGAAGAGTAATTCATTATTATTCAACACAATAGTCTAACAGTAAGTAAGACCAAGATATGGATCTCTTGTCAGTTTTACAAAATGCATCTGGAAGTGATTTGACAATTTCAGCTCTCAATCAATACAACAGACTAAAGCTGTACTTCAGCTGCTGCACATTTTGGTACTTGGGACAGCTGTGAACATCAGCACACATGAACTTCATCCCACCTCTCACTAGAACATCAAGTTTTATAGACAGCAAACACAAGATCCATGTCTGTCTCTGCAATCTTTATTTTCCTTTAATGCTTTCCTTCTGTATTTGCCATGAATAAACCCAGAAACTGCCTGCTAAAAACAAAAATAAAAGCATATCTTTACCACGCCCATGAAGAAAAAACTTTGGGTGTGCAGAACCCATAAATCTTGGATTTCCTGACAACTTTACACACAAGGACAATTTGTGACAAATAACCATAATTCAGTACATCATAGAATGCTTTCTGCTATGTGATCTCAATTGCCCAGTAATTTCTAAGCATAGTACCAGACTGCTACTCTTATATTGCAGCACAGGAAGCCACAGCAATCACTTCCAAATTACTGTTTTTCACCCTTGAAGTTATAAAGCTTTTGTTCCATAAGGGTTTATGCAGGGGGGCATGATGAAAACAGCCTGCCCCAAAACAGTTGTTTTAAGTTCCCTGCACAGTGCATGCATTTTTCTCAACTCTACATCTCCAAATGAAGGCTGACTTATTACCATTAATTCCCATTACTGGATGAAAATTAATAATTTACATCTGGACAGTTGCCAGAAAATGACAGACTGCAGCAAGTGATGTTTCAAAAAGTTACTTTTATCCTTAAATCTTACCTGAGAACACAAGCTGACTTACCATTTTTAAGACTACCAAGGCTTCTCTGAACAGCACAAGCAAGAACATGCAACTACTATTTTCTTCTGTACTTCTTTTCTTAGCAAAGTCTGCACAGAGTATCACAGAACCTATGATCGGGGCTTCTACAGCCAGAGGTGCCCGCTAATAAATATCCAACCCTGCAGAACAGAGTCAAAAGGTTCTCTAAAAACGTCACTGAATATCTTCAGTAAATAGAAAGTGACCAACACAAAACCAAGTGTCATTTGCAAAATCTGATGGTTTTAAGCCTCATTCATCTAAGTTTGTTTATTCTACATATCATAAAGAGGATGTTACATCAGCAGCACAGCTTGAACTGGACACAAGCACAGCTTTCACCAAGCACAGCTTGCAAGCGATTGCTGTTATCTACAAGACTAATTGATTCCAGTCACTTGTTTCTGAAAGAGCAAGACAAATGACAGATGTTTCTCATAAATCCAACACCAACTAATTACCAGTCTGAACCTCTTCTTGCCAGAAGTTTTAACAGTCTGGTGATACAAAACCAGCACAGACGAACTCTTTCCCTGTATGCTGCCTTGCTCCTTCACAGGACATCACCCAGCTGCAGCAGCATTTCTATGGTCCACTAACACTACTGAAACGTGCAAATTTGAGCTTTATAATAAACCATCCAATTTAATGTTATCTGATGTCCATATTAACCAAGAATAACAAAAAAGTATTGTGTTTAGAAGTCTCACTCACACAAAAATAAACAAGTCACAGCATCATCAGATTAAAAAAATAGCATTTATGAGACACCAGATCACTTTGTAGACACTACCGAAATATAAAATAACAGTATAATTTATAAAAAGAGAAAATCACGATGCATTTCAAGTTAAAAACCAGAAGCAAGTATTTATAAAGTTTTTTATAAAGCTTTTCAAGGTTTTTATTTAGAAAATCATTATGAACTCAAACCACCAATTTTAAGGAATGGCCACTAAAACCCGGAAGCTACTGGTATAACAGATTTGCAACATAATACGATGAGATACAAGTCACTACAGAGAAGGGAACGTGAGACTGAGCTCTCTCTGCTCTGACATCTCCTGCAGCCACAGAAAGCAAAAGGCAAACCCTGGGGCTTTCCAAAGGCTCGGAATGACAAGTGAATCTACATTCGCGTTGCCAGAAGTCGTTCTGCCTTTCCCTACACGCCCAACCCTCATTGCTGCGGCAGCTCACGTACACCTGTGGGGCACCACCGACACCGCCCGGGACAGCAGGCAGGGACGCGCCTCCCAGAGGAATCCCGTATGGAATCACCGCACGCGGTCTCTAGCGCCGAGCCCTTCCCTGTGCCAGGGCCTGCCGACACCGGCGCCGCGACCCCCGAGCGCCGCGGGCTGTCCAACACAAGGTCCCCGTGGCCATTCCGGCGAGGCCGTACGGATACAAAAGGACCCGACTCCCGGAGCGTGCGGGCGCTCCCAGCTGCGGTTCTCAGGTATCGCGGCCCCTCAGGGCGTAGCTCCAGCGGCCGCGGCCCCCCCGGGCCCGACCCCNGGGGCGGCCCTGGGGTACAGCGGGAGCCGGCACGTGGCGGGAGGGGACAGCGGCGGGGGCTGCAGGGGGACAATGCACAGTGCCAGGGACAGTGCACAGTGCCAGGGACTCAAAGCGTCACGGCAACAGCGCTTCGCCTTTAGAAACCCAGACGCGATGCCCGCTCGTAACGCGTGTGGCGGCCTCAGGGCGGAGAAGGGAGGCAGAAGGAGCCTGGGGTCCCGGGGCACCACAAGCGCCGGGACTGCCGTACCTGCAGGGCTGGCTCCTCGTGTCACGTTCGTAGTGCTTTAAACAATAATAAAAGTTACTGCAGTAATCACGTGTCCCCGAGTTTTAGCATTTGACCAAAGTTCGCCTATTGAAATTGAACTTTCTATTGTGATTTTTCATTTATGAAAAACAAAGTGGAACTTCAGAATTAGACCAAAATACCATATTATCCTGGATCTAGCTCTGTCACATATTCACTAAAAATTACTTAATTTCTCTTTATAGAATGGTGGAAAACAAGCATTTCCAATTTGCCTTCATCTAGAGTTTGATGTAAAAGCAACTGGTAATTCCCACAGAGAAGGGGAGGGTTGTTTTCAAGAAAGCAATCGCTGCATGTATCATTACACGCTTACAACGTGACAGATTTTATTTATTTTTAATACAAGTTTTGAAGGTAATAGGATACTGTATACAAGATGTTACTGTACCCTTTCTGTCCCACAAAGGCAGAGACTGGGCCTAGCATTTTTTTAGCAGGAGAACTGAAGTTAAGTAGATGTGTAAAAACTACTGGCCAAAACTCACTGTAGCTACATTCACACTTCTATCTACCCCAATGAATTTATTTCAACTTGACTTAATTAAAAGAGTTTTAAGTGGTAGTACTCAAGAAAGAAAAGCAAAAAGTCTACCAAAATTCAATAGAATTATACTAAATTTAATAGAATATTGTAAATAACCTTTATTTATGGTAAAAACCTAACATTTAAAGGACAAAAAAAAATGTATGTATATAAAACAATTAAAATAAACCACTTCAGCCAGTTTCTGCCTTCATGGAATGCAGATGCCCTTTTTCCCCCCTGTAACAAGCTATTGACATTTAATTCCCTTCCATTAACCTTAGAATTCTATTTCAAAATATCAGTAATTGATAACTTGAAATCAAGAAGAAAAATCTACTGTTTAGCAGAAACTGTTTAGCAGCATGGAGGCAAGAACTCCCAGTACACCTGATGCCACATCGCCTCCTCCCAACAGAGCCTGGAAGAGCTCCCTGTGCATCTTAACAAAAACCATGATGGGGAAATAAAAATTTTGTCTTCCAGGTTTAGAGCAGGAGGAAAACAACAAAAGCATGAACACTGAAATCTCCAGCCACAATCAATCAGCCTGTAAAATATGTCACCAGAATAAGTTATATATAGTTTTTGTATCTTCATTATATAATATAATCTATTTTTCCTCAAATATTTACCTTGAGTTCCATAGTGTTTTACCCATACTTTCAATTTCTTTACTATTGTCACATTCACTTTGTGAAACACTATGATTTCATGGAACAGCTAAATAAAAATTGTATTGTTGTCTAGATCACAGTCACTTAAGCATAAGGCATCCCTGGGTGACTAAATGGACCACTCATTAAATTAACATTTCAGACTGTAATTCACAGAGACTAAAGCATAATTAAGTCTCTCTCTCTCCTCCCCCGATTACTTTTCCCTTGATTTTGTAATCAAAGTGTGGCAGCAACCTGTTAATGCAAATATCCAGAGCCTTACCTGCTCCATTTCCCGCAGAATTTCAGGCATTGCCAAACCACAGAGGGAATTACCAGCCTAGGAAATCATTGCAGTTCAACTGTGCACTTGTCCCTTTGTGTGCTGTGCCTGCAGAGAGCTCATGGACTGAGAGCAGCACTGGCTCTGCTGACCTTTGAAACCAAAACACAAGTCCAAGCCCTACATCACGTGTGGCCCTGAATCCTGTAAAGCTTTTGGTCTGCTCCCAGTGGTACCATTTAAGCAGCTCAGTATGAGCTTAAATTTCTACCTCATAACAGCCAGCATGAGCAAGCACAGCCATTGTGTGTCTAAGATCCATTCAAAGCACTGGCACTGAGTCTTACACAGTTTGCTATAAAAGACAAACAGGAGGAGGGCTCTAATTAGGTCAGGCAGGTTGAGAATTCTAAGAGCTCTTCATTTTACATTTCAACTAAGCACAGCCCAGCTCTTGCTACAATACAGCAAGATGAATGATCAGAGAAATAACTTTGTGTTAAATCATGGCCTTTTCAATTAAAAAAAAATTTTCCACAACATGAAAGTAATGGATTCCTGCAGTGAAGACTTAAGTCAGTTGAGCTACAAATGTCAAGGTTTCAGTTTTTAATACTTCATTGCATATATACATGAGAGTAGCAAAGCCTCCTAGACTGAAGTTGACAAAAACTCCTCAATTTTCCCTTGACTTCCACCCTTTGCATCTCTCCCCACTCTGCTCCACATGATTTATCAATGTTTTAAAGCTCAAGGATCAGCCTTGTTGTAAGGCTAGCAGAATTATTTGCTGGAGTTTCCCTTTTCTTCTGTCAATATAAGCATGCTCATGCCAGATGTATCAAATAAGGATGTAGCAACCCTAAAAGCCCAGTCCTGTGACACCTGCCATTTTTGGCTTCCCTTGGCATATTTGTACCTTCTGTAAAAACTCTTGCTAATTTGACATAGGACATGTCAAACACCAAAAATGAGGTTCTGTCCAAAAAAAAAAAAAAAGGAAAAAGAAAAAAAAAAGTACCTTAATTAATTGTCTCCATTTTTGTGTTTTGAATTTTTGAGTTTGGTGGAACCTTCCCTTAACATTCAGACAAATGCCTGTTTCCTTTACAATTTTTTTTACTGCATTTACATCTTTCAGACAAGAAAACCCTCCTTTTTTTCTCCACAAGGAGAGAACTCCAGTATACAAATACCTCTAGCAACTTCTTTATCAAAATGTCTCTCAACACTTCAGGCTGCTAAATTGAATACCGAGTGCTGTCTTAATTAAAACACCTGAAGCTAATCCTCATCCTCAATCTTCAGAGGATCAAGTAATCCAGCAAATACACAAAGATGACATTAGCAGACAACATCTAGCAACTTCTTTCCTTGGACTTAATGAGCATTTATTGTATATTATTTCCTAGGAATTATGAAGTCTCTGTAAGCTCCCAATGTCAGCATAAATGGTAATAAATTCTACCAGCTAATCTTTGGGTACTGCCTCTGCAGCACCTCTGTGCAAGATAGCTGCACTGACAGAACAAAAAACCAGTTCTACCTCTGACTTAAATTCAGTATTTACTTCTGGTATTAAGAGAAATAAGAGAGTTGGAGGTTGTGTGTGCTGTACAGTTCAGCTAAATAATTCCCCTGAGACTAGAGAACACAGTTTTTGAGGCAAGGCTGACATTGGGCTTTGTTATGAAGACAAGACTAGAAAAAAGAACATTAGATGAATCCCACTCTAATGTGACTTTGGGTTTTATTCCTGGTTTGCAAAGGAAATGGACAAATCCGTTAATTTAAAAATTTTATTGTGCTAAAATAGTCTTGATTTTAAATGCAGTTAAACAGATTCTTTCCCCCTTGCCACAATTCCAGTCTGTACAATGCAAGTTAGTACAGTGAGTGTCCTCCCACCCAAGTGAGACAAGTTCAGTTGTTATTCCCTGTCACTGTAGCACTGATCACTTACAACAGCTGGCTACAAAGATTTTATGGCAGCTTAAAAGTCCAGTGGGCACAGCATTGCTCTTAAGACACTAATCTTAGTCACAGTACACAAATGTTTAGATAAATGCAGTCAATTTGACTTTGACCTGAAAATGCTCTTCTGAAGATCAACAGCTGCAACACCTAGCCCCAGGAATTAAATTTGCATATACTGAATATAGATCCCATAGAATATCAAAATTAAGTGTACAGTCCCATTTTCTACACTTGTTCTATAGTATGTAGGCCACAGAAGTAAAAGGGTCTGTATTGCTGCCATTGGTACCAAAGCAGATATAAGCAGCAAAATGATTTTAGCATAGAATTTTATACATGAGACAGATGCAAAGAAAAAATAAAAAATATATAAAAATCAAAAGATTTAAATGAAACCTGATTTTGTTTGTAATCTTATTCTCCAGGGCTTATTCACCTTTTCCAAACTTAAAATGCTCTGTTCAAAACTGAACTAAGCAGCTTCAGCATATCCAAGAAGTGCAACAGTGAACACTTTTTAGAATTCATGCCTGTAATGATGTTACCAGGAGTCAGGAACATGCAGTCACGTGTTGCTTCTCAGTAAAATAATTTTTCTGAAAATACATAATTTTAGATCATTTTGCTAGGGCTCCTACTGATTTGTATTATATACAGCATCCAAGTTCACCCTGAAGAAGCAGTCTGTTGAAGTCTCCTGCAGCACACAAATTTATGGGTAACTTTTTTTCTTAATACCAAGAAGACTTCAAATTTTGTTTTTATTACCTGCAATGGAAAAATGTCATTAAGTTTGAGTTTTTCACTATTGGTCCCACCACATGAAGTAATTTCTCGTCTCCTGGTGGGGCAGAAGGCCCTACCCTGAATCTTACAGGCAAGCCAGGATTTCAGACCCTGGAACAGACACACTAATGAAACTCTCTCCCCTAGCCTGCTTCCCTTGGTGTGTCCCCATGCTCTCTCCATCTTTTCCTCCACTCCACATTTATCTGCAGATCTTTTGCATCTTCCCTTGACACTTGCAGTGGTATAAGGTCCTGCCAGGTAGCAGCTGAAGAACCAGGGTGCAAAGGTCTGGCTGAGCCACTTGTACCCCATGACCTGTGCAGGAGGCACTCCCTGTCACCTCATCAGTTGTAATGTGAGCTGGTGACAGAAAGAAAATGGCTCTGCTGTCTGAGCTGGCACATTACCTGTTCCTGTCAGGCTGTAAGGATCTGGGCTGGAAAGCACAGTAGTAAACTGTACACTGGGAGCGCCCCTTTGATGCAGCCTCCAACATCTGCTGTGGAACAAGAGATGCCATTCACCTCCCCCAGATGCAGCAGACTATGCAAGACTCTCAAACCTTCTTTGGTTAAGCTTAAGAGGAACAAAGGCTACATCAATAGCAAACTTACCTTCTTTTAGAGGTGTTTTTGGAGGAATATTTTCCTTGCTATCGTGCTGGAAAGCTTTGGAAGGATCAAAACGCTTAATGCCCTGTACTGCACACAGCTGCTCCTGAAGATGTCTGTTGGTTTGCTTTTCCTTGGCTAGCAAGGCACGCAGTTTTGAGACATCCTGGAGAAAACAATACTTGGAAGTTAGATGAAGAACAGGAGAAGAGTCTGCTTCATCATTTACTGAGGGAGCCATTTTGCCTAATGCTAAACATACAGAATTATTGGTGGCATTAAAACCCAACCCAAACACACAGGTGTAGAGAAAACAGCTGCACTGTACAGGTACTGTGTAACATCACTAAGCAGTGTGGCAGTCTGAAACTTTCAGCAGACAGTTTATTAAGTCTAAGACCCCAAAAAAAGGTAAGAAAAGCCAAGAGTAGAGGTACTTATTTGTACTGCTGATCCCTCTATATGTTGTAAATTCAGTCAAAAATAAAACAGATTCTCTTGGCATTTCTGGAGGCTGGTGGTTTACTGTAATCTGCTTCATGCAGGGAATTTAGGAACTGCAGAAATAAGTAGCTTGCAGGATTAGTCTATAAATATTTAGAGCAACAGACAAAAGCATCAAGCACATTAGTAACTTGCAGATTTCTAATCTTTCATTTCACAAACCTGCTTCAGGTGGGCATTGTCTTCCTTCAACTTCATAACATGCTTGATTTTTTGCTTCATGTTCTGGTGGCCAAGTAGTTTAGCATATGCATCACTCAGTTTATTCAGTTCTTCTTGGGCTGCCCCATGCTCCTCCAGGAGTGCATTCTTCTCTGCTTCAAAAGCATCTAGTTGTTGCTGAAATACATTTGAATGTCTCAGAAATCTTTCATCTAAGCATAGCTTTTTACTGAACTGAAATCTACCAAGGAAGATTAGTTTGGGAAGGGGAGTAGCTGGCTCATTGGATAGTAACTTAGGAAACCACTGCAGAATAAATGCCTTAGAATGGGAAGTAGCATATTTACTTCTCAAGAGTAGAACTTGAGCCAACTGCAAAAGTCTTATGTCAACAGAACCTAACAAATACCTCCTTCACAACACACCTGAAAAGGCTTAACTTTGTTATGTAAATCTTCATACAGTTTACGCCAGGTCTTGATCTCTTCCTTTAAGCTAGAGGTCACATCTTCACTTACGGTTTTCCTAAAAAGCAAGAAGTGGAGTTTTATTATGTTCCTTGTTAGCTCTCAGCACTCCTTCCCAATAAAACTTGGATGTGCCATAATATGCAGGTTTAGTTTGAGAAAGTCACCTTGATCTTTCTGCTTCGAGTTCTCTTTTCAGGTCTTCAGTTTGCTCCTCAAGTTTTTGCTGAAGTTTAGTCATTTGAGCATAACAAGACTCTTTTGTTTTCTGTGTTTCTGCTTCTTTTAATGCAAGCTTGGTCTGCACTTCTAAAAGCATCCTGAGGAAAATACCATAATCTCTTAATGAGCCCTTGATTTTTATTTTTTTTTTCCACTACACTGCATCTAAAACCCACAAGTACACATGGTTGAAAAGCTGTTAGTAGAACTGAAATGAAAGTTTGCACAAACAGTGCCACAAAGAAAATAGTAGTACAGAAGGCAATTAAGTTTAAAATGCATTTTCAACTTTTCCTATAAGAATGCAAGCCATCCTTTTGAAGCACAGAAAGATCATATTGCTCATTTAAGGTTGTTCAATGCCAGCAGCTTTTAGCAGGGATAGTTTAATAGTTTAGTAGTTAGAGTTTACAGGCAGAGATTTGCTCAAGCAGGAACTAATCAAGACTGTTCAGTATGGATGTATGCAAGATTTCAAAAACCCTACACCTAAAAGCACTGACCTCTCTTCAGCCCCCACTGTTTGTTCCATCCCTTCCCTGCCACCTCAACCAGGAAATACCTCTTTAGCTTTTCTTTTACCAGCTCTAATGGAAACTGGAGACATTAAGCAGGTGGCAGGAAAGAAAGGACAGCATCATAACCAGCACAGAACCATAGAAAACATGGATCACTAAACTGCTGTTAGACAGCCAGAGAAGCACGTCCTCAGCTACTGGCCTAATACAACTTCTTGCGTGTTATTTCGCATCAGCTGCACTGTGGTGCCTCATATCAGGCAGAGAGAGGACCTCAGGTTACATCACCACAGTGTGGCGATTCATGGATGGTTAATTGTGAGCAGAACTTGAGGTGACATCATTCAGACTGGAATGGCAAAGAGTGAGTTCTGCATTAAGCATTTGTTTGTCTCCCCTGGGGATCTTATTTGCACAGCAGTCAATGTAACTGGTATTTCTGAAACAAACAATATTCCAACATATTTAATTCAAGTATTTTCCTTTTCCTCTGTGTTCCACATATAGACAAAAGTCAAAAGAACTGATTGGACAGACCACTTTCTTAATGCATATAAACTTAATAAATTTTGTCTGTCAATATTTTCAACCTTCTGCACTGGGAAGAGCAAGAAACTTCAGCTTACACCAGTTACTGATCTGATCCTGTAGAGTATCACATGAAATTCTAGTTAGAAAGGCAAGTCTTACTTTGCATTCCTTAGCTTACAGAAAAGTTTGTCTGTGTAGTACCTTGCACATTCTTCATTTGCTTTGTTTTTAGTGTATTCTGCTTCTTGAAGCAACTGCAGGTTCTCTTGGCCTACTTTTTTTAGGTTGGCAACTTCTTCTCGCAGAGAGGTATTCTCCAGTTTAAAATTACAAATTTCTTCAGCTGATGTTTTCTTGTAGCTGATATTACAGTACAAATGAGAAAAATCCTGTTACTTCAGGCAAAATACAGATTGACATGTTCACACCTTACAAGAGCAATACAAGCTCATGCTAGCAAGTACCAAAGATTTTATAATCTGAAGATATGGCAGTGTACAGGCACTGATGAATCCAAAAGTAAGAAACAAACCACAACACAAAGTTCCATAAAGCCATAAGCAGTAACACTACGATGAATTCTGTGATACAGACATTACCATATTTTTGTTGGTATTTTACAACACAACAGACCTATTCTATCTGAAGCTTATTTCAAACAGCAAAGCACCTATTGTCTGTAGTTGGCATCAGCAAATATCCCACGGGATCCTTCACGGGTGACATGCATACCTAGTAATAACAGTATACTTTTTACATAGCTTCACAACCTGAATATTTTAAGGTAAAAGACTTGCAGTAAGTGTAGGAAACTATTCTCAATTCAGTGCAAATTTTGAGTCTAAACAAGTCTTTTTGCAAGACATTTCAGTGCCAAGAACAGCATCACTAGTTACAAATCTCATTGTGATTCAAGAGCACTTAACTCCTCCAACTGTTACATATTGGAAGAAGAAATATCCAATTTCCTGAACTAGATAGTGATACAGTGTCACTATACTTGCCTAGCACTCAATAAATAAATTCTTAATGCCACCAAATACCATCAGAAAATCCTCTGCTTTACTGCCACTCCAACACTCACAGTATGAAGTAGCAAGGCACATAAATGAACAGTACATTTTATTGCCATCTTAGAGATAATCCCTGTCCTACACATTAATAAAACTTAAATACCTTTCAAAGTCAGCAACAGTCTTTTCAAGTTTCTGCAGTGTATTGCTGTGCTCTTCTTGGATTTGCAATACAGCACTGCCATGCATTTCCTTGATTTGCTCCAACTCTGCATTCTTCCTGAAACAAAAATTCAGCACTGCATGCTGGAGAGAAGTATGTCTGAACACATCACCAAATGCTGCTATCAGTTACAGAAGACTTGAAGCAGCAGCAATAAATTAATTGTGACAAACCAGCAACTTCTCACATACTAAAGCACAATCTTTACAAATAGGTATTAAGGATTTCCCCCTCCCCTTATTTTCCAAGGGAGTTATAGAATAGACTGAAGACCTAATTGTAAACTTAAACAAGAAACAACTGGCTTGAAAATCTTTTCATCATTGCCTTCTGCAGGACAGAAATAGCCAGTACAACATGCACACAGCTTACCTAGCACAGCAAGGTCAGAGCACTACAACACCAGCCTTTCATGCAAATCCCAACTGACTATTTTTTGTGTGTTAAATTACAACAATGTAAAACTGACTCAAGTTACTATTGATACTGACTCAAGTTACTACTGCTAGTGATTAGATCTCATCACTATCAGTAATTGACAATCAGCAAGAAATAACTTCAGATCTGCTCAGGTCTCTAAAACCTGAATTAGGCTCAGAAGCTCTGTTTACACTACTGATTTAACATTTTTCCTTTCAAAGCTTTAGAATCAAAGTTTCTTTCACAAACCCTTTCAACTTTTCTTCCATCTGTGCGAGTTCAAGACCTTGAGATTTGATTTCTTGTTCCAATCGCTTCACCAACTTTTCAGCTTTCTTCTCCTTTGCATGCAATTTATTCAGCTCCTTCATGGTATCATTCAGCTCTTCTTCCAGAAGATGTCTCTCATTCGTGACTTCATCTTCAAACTCTAGTAGCTTCTGCTGCATAGATGCAGATGACTCCTACATGCCAGAGTACCACATATTTTAAAACTACCAGTACTTTATGGGCAGTAAAGGGCTAATTTGCAGTGTTTAAACTTCAAATCTATGGCAAGAACCAAAACCCCCATTGCACCAGCAATGATTCTTAGACCTATTAGACCACTCAAGTTTCTGCAGGCCAGTACCCACTTTGCCATATTAATGATAACCTCATCTGTGGAATGCACATCTCATGCATAATCCAAACAAGAATTTTTAGTGCCAATCCTTGGCATTATGACCTATTTTTAGACTAATTTATAGTCTGTATTTACCTTCTCTTGCTGCAGCTGAGAGATGACCTCCTCATGCTTCTGAAGCAGTTTTTGGTGTTCTTGTTCCACCAAATCACGTTTTTTTTTCAGGGCTTCTATTTCAGCATTCATACTCAGGAACTGTCCTTTGATCTCAGATAACTCTTTCTCTGCATAGAGAAATTGTCAAAACACAAATTCCCTTCTCTATCTTCAAATAACTACAATATGTATTATTCATAATACTTCCATTCCATCTTTAGTTTGCTTGTTTTTCCAAACTAACTACCAAAAACACAGAAAGAAAACCCCACACAAAACAAACCCATACCTTAAATCCATCTGGAAACTCCTCAAAATTGGCTTGAGGTTTAAAATTGGCTGTTGTGGTTACTATTTAAAATTATTTTAAACAGCAGGAGTGTTTGGACCAAGCAATTAGCCTTCACCAGAAAAGCATATAGCTGAGGAAAACAACTACACGAGATCCCCAAAGTTTCTTCCACAAACTAGCACACAGAAGGCAGCTGGTACAGAAAACTGAGTACATGTCTCAAATTGCAGAGTTGCTGGTGTAGGGAGAGAAGGGGTAAGGAGGTGAAGATGGGATCCTTGCCATATTCCCAACACCTCAATGAGCCTGTGTACAAGCTGCTAGCAGTGAATTCACACAGTATTATACTGCTTCTCAATGAAGAGTAAGGAACAAGAACTTCTTAGTGTTCACCTTTCAAATTAAAGCCACTCCTACAATTTTCATTGTGTACTATCTACCCAAGTTACCCTCCATGGAAACACCAGTTCAGACTTAACAGATATCAGATGTGAAGTGATTTCCCTGCTATTAAAAATATGCCTTGGTGTTTCTAGCTGGAGCTCAGAGACTTCTCATTTGGAACAAACCAGTCTAAATTGACATTTTAGAGAAAAAACCTATTTGAGATGCTTTAAGACGTGAGTGATCCCACATATCAGTGTACAGGAACTAACAATTACCTTTCTCTTGTTGAAGCAATTGACACCTCTCATTAAGTTCTTTCATCAGTTTACATGATTCTTCCTCTTTTGTTTTGAGGGTATTCCTCAGGATATCAATATCTTGGTCTTTCTTACTCAGTGTCTCCTCCATCTGGGCGACTTCTAGTTTGTATTTCTCAGCTGTTTCTGCAACACTACTGTAGAAGAAAATTCAGGCACTTATTACCACTAAATTTTGTTTGTAAGCTTGCACATCAACACAAAGGAAAATGCCTAGGACTGTTGGTTTCCAAGAGGAAAACTATTTTCTTGAGAACAATTTGTTGTTACCTGAGTTCTGTGATATATTCCAGGAGTTTTTCAGTGTCAGACTTTTCTTCAAGTTTCTCTCTCTCAGTAGCAGACCTAAACCAGAGTTTTTATGACAGATACATTTAAACAAATTCAGAGTTAAGTAATAACACACTTTTCATCTCCCAGTTTGGCTGAAAAACTGATATTGGCTCTAAGAGGTGATTCTTCCCTCTTTTCATGCCTGTTCCAGTCAGTCTTCTCATTTGTAGTAAAGATGCTAAGCCACATTTTGCCACAAGCAATATGCCACAAACATAATAATGCATTAACATAATGCAGCTTTTGTAGCAAATTAGCATCTCCTCCCTTTGTGACCTGCACTACCTGCATTATTACCTTTGTGTATTAACAGCCAAATTCGTGCTGCAGTGCCAATTGTGCCAACCTGACATCAAACACAGCTTGGAAGTTCATCCTTCCTAGGTCACTATCCTCAGCAATAGGCTACACATTAGTGCACTGTTCCTGTGCAGCACATGACACTTTTTGGGCAGAATAGAAAGTGCTGAGTTAGAACTCACTCTCTACCTACATAGAGCTGCTGAAGCCGTGACTCTGCAGTTGCCTTTCTTCAGAGCACATGCCTATATCAGAGCAGCTCTGAGGGCACCACAATGGCTCTTCAATGCAATTCTCTGGAGAACATGAATGTGTTCATCAAATCCATGCCAAATGCCTGGCTGCTGAATTAGGATTTCAGCTCCTGCTCTAAAGCTTTGCTATTCTTGCTTATTCCTAACTTAGTAGTCTAAAGGGCCAGAAATATCCTATCCATACAAACATCCTCCTCCAACCTGAAGAACAATTCTTTTCTAAAGACCTATGTCTTCCCTCCCCACCCCATACCCAAGAAAACCCCACCCATACCACACTGGAAGACAAAGGGTTGACATGATACAGTTTATCTTTTGGAAAAAGGTTAGATACACTAGAGAAACAATGTTTCTAATGGTTTCATCAAACCACAGCAGTTATTAGAAGTTCGTACCATCATATTTATTCCAGATTACAAACACTGATAATGGTTGTTCCTTCTCAGTAGGGAGACACCCTCTTGTTGTGGTTACTACAAAGGATAAGCATGGAAACACAGCTAGGTCACTTCATCTCATCTAATTCCCTTCTTAGCACTTACAGTTTTTCTTGTAACTGCGCTACTTTTCCTTTTGAATGCTCTAGATTTCTTTGCACTTCCTGCAGCTTCATTTCCATGTCTTCCTGCTTTGCCAGCACAGTCTTAAAAAAAAACCCACCAAACCACATATATTAACTTTAAAATGAGATTTAGTAAAAAAAAAAGCATTGTGGAAGAGGCAGTGGTAAACTGAAATTTAATTCATCACTACAGTTTAATGATAGCACCTACTACTATGCTGAATGGGATTGCAAGTATCCCTCTGTAAAGATATCAGCCACTTGTTAAACAACAATTGCCACCAAGAGCTTCAAACTATACTGAGGATCACTGGTTTTGTTCCTGAGCAGCTCAGAATTACTGTCCTGTGCAAATGGTCATACCTTTTCCTTAGCATCCCTCATGTTTCTGAGCTTCATCAACTCCATGCACAGGCTGCTCATTTTCTTCTGCACACCATCTTCAGACAGCTTGGTAGAAAAGAAGATAAAACCACTAAGCATAATTCCTTTGTATGAATTGCTGTTCACACAACCCCTTCCAAGCGTTCCCCTCCCGCTCTGTGTTTAGACAGAAGGGCACAAGATCCCAAACCAGACATGCTCTATGTCAAAACAGATGCTGATCAGCAACTAAAGCTTCCTCTTGCACAGGAAGTTCAATAACAGCGAAGCAAAGATGCACTTATTTGTCTGAATACCTTTGACTTTAGTAGTTCATTGCTTCTTGTTAGCTCCAGAAGCTGTTTTTTCAGGCATGCAACGTTTGCTGAAAGAGAGGTTTTCTCCTGAACTGCAGCACTCAGCTTTGCTTCAATCTTAACAAAATCTTCATCCAGAGCCTGAAGTTTTTTATCCTGTTCTCCACGTTCTCTCACTAATGCACGAATCTAAAACATGAGGTATTTTCTTTATTTCCTACTATTAGTTTAGCCAAGTAAACCACAGGAATAAGTATCCAAACTGTATTTACTTTCATTCAGAATATGTATCTACAACTCTCATTCACAAGAAGGAAATAACAGAATCACCACAATTCTCTATTATTACACATCATACAATAGCAACATTTCACCTGACTTATTTTATGCTATTGAGCCAGTACAACATGTTAAAATCAGAATAGTCTTAGCTTTAATACGCAACAGAAGCAAACTCTCCTTTTTGGCTGCGACAGACAAAAAGGCAGAACGTGACATTTGAGACACAAGGCACCAATTAGCACACAAGTGTAATGATACAGATTAGGGTGCCTCCTAAGCATTAAAAGTATGACAATTAGTGAGCAAAAAATCTCAGCTAGTGATTGTTAAATAAAACAGAACCTTTATGGGGTAGCCAACAGAGGACTTAGTTCTGTTTTTAAAAAGACTGACAGAATAGCTGCTCACAATCAGCAGGAATTAATGCAATTCCATTAGCTTTGTACATGCATATCTGATCATCTTTTGCACAGAGCTGTTTGTAAACTACTTGTATGCTGTGTGATGCAAAAGAGGCCAATTCTACCAGCTTGTATTTTTTATTATGGTAAGTGGGAAACATGACAGGATTTCACTCACATAATGTATTCATACCTCCTTCTCCAATGCCTTCTGTTTCTTTTTCTCTTTCATAAGCATAAGATCTTTTTTAGTCTTCACAATCCCATTAGCCGGCTTTGGAAAAGAGATGTGTTAGAAATCTCTAGCTTCATAGCAGCTGAACACAATTAAATCAAAGAGTGGGTGCTTCATATAGACAATACTACAAAGATACACAGCAAACAAAGAGCAAACCTTTGTCTCTCCCAGACAGGGAAGAAAAGTGTCAGGTTAGGATGGGGTTTACCCTTATACTTTCTCATCAGCATTACTCTGAAGGGACAGCTCATAACCACAGGGACAGGAAGGAGATGAACAAAATTGAAGACTTTAGCACCCCTTAAGCTTCATAAAAAAATTTTAGTATCTTCACCTCAGGTTTGTTTGCAGAATTTCATCCTACATTATCAATACTCATGAACTTAATTAGTAAGTCAGGGCTATCATTTTTCAGCTTGTTAAGATATGAATCTTGAAATCCATATCCTTGTACAGGACACTGAGGACCTGTACATGCAGTACCATCCCCTCCCTGTTTCTTTCACCACCAGATTTCTGCCTTGTCCAGCCCATGAAAGAAGGAACCAAAACACCATCTCCTTAAAAAGAGTCACACCATAATTACATGGTGAGCAAGAGGAAAAGAAATCCCAACAGTGCAGCACCAAATATAACAAGCTGCTCTGTAGTCCCAAGTCAATGATCACATGATTCCCAAGGATGCAGCAATTTCATTTTTCCTGCTTACTTAATAAGGAACACAGACACAACAATATGTTCCATAGTTCACTTGGGTAGGTTAATGACAATTGTACAAAGAGGCTGTATTGTTTAAGCAGTCAGAGAGATTTAGCTGGGATTTAACAGTGCTACAGACACCGCAGCAGAGTCTTACCGTTGATCCGAGAGATGCGAGTCTCCTTGCAGTTACTGGGGTGGGTGCACTCTTCTCACTGCTCAGATTTGTCTCACCTGAAGAAGGATGCAGAAGACAATGGTGAAGGAAGAGGGTGCACACGCACACAGGGAGGGAAATGTAACCAAACTACACAAATTAATTAACTGTGTACAAAAGGCAACATTCCACCTGGTTGTTAGACTATCAACTTCACAATCCAATACCAGCTGCTTTTTTACTGCAATCAGACAGTTCAATATTAGTCATCTGGGCACTTGACAAAGTTTAGAGAGAGACTGCCAGGTGACAGACAGTTTTGATATTTCCACTTCTGCCAAGTTTCCCTGCCATGGTCCAGATCCATAATGTCAGTTTTGAACTGAGGGATGCTTTAGATACTAAAAATGCATAAAGGTATCTCTGAACCTGAGGTTAATAAGTAGTTTATTTGACCTCCAGAGGCCCCCCTGATTAGTAGAAGTCACATATAAAGCTATTTTTGGAAGATTCCAATAGCTGTTTTTACAGCTGCTCCTTTGAGCCGGAAGGTAGGCAGTGAGTCTCTGCAACAGAAACCAATTTCTGAAGAGCAGAGCAGTAACAGCACTAACAACTGTAGCATCTAAAGATATCTTATCATTGTGTTCTGTGCAATTTTTACTTACTCTTCTGTTTCCTAACCCCTTGGCATGCTTCAGAGGACAGCAAACCTCTCCCTCCATCTGATGGCCTAACGTTACAGGATCCTTGCAGGGGGGTACGCGCTAGAAATGAGATTTTTAGAACAGCAAAGAACAATGAAGGTAAATGACAGGGTTTTCAGCTTCAATGAGTTGAGGCTGATAACACATCCAGGGTAAATCTACAGCCAAAATCTCACTGTGAGAGACTCGTACATCAGAAACCACTCTCGCTAGCAGTGCCTCGGCAGTGACAAGCCCTGCCCGCTCCTCTCACAGCGCTGTACTACGGAACCAGAGGCCAGCAAGGCTTGGCACCGCTTTAGTTACTTTGTACATTATACACGTTCACTACTGCATTCGGCACGCCAGGGCTGGACACGAAGTCAGGACCTTCTGCCTTAGAAGGGGAGCCCTGCGAGAACTCAGAGGGTCCCCGGACACCGCGCTACGGGCTGCTCCTCACAGGAAGGGACACCCTGAGGCCGGTCCCTGGTCCCCGGGCACCGCCGAACGGCTCACCCCGCTCCCGTGTCCCCACGTACCAGCACTGCCATCGCTGTGGAGGCGGCGGCGGAGCGGCACGCGCGCAGAGGCCATGACAGCGCTGGGACCCCGCGGCCCCGGCGTTCAAAGGGGCCAACGGCCACAGCGCGCGCGGCCCGGCCAATCAGCTGCCGCCGCCCCGCCCGCCTCGGCCAATCGGCGCGCCCGGCGAGG